>CATNWA010001087.1:0-40000 GCA_951230385.1 Staurois parvus | reverse complement strand
CTCTGGCTGATTAGTGGAAAATGGAAGAGGTTTCTTAGTCTGAACAGATGACTTGGCTTTTACTAACATCCGGGTTGTCAGTCATTGCATACATGATTGACTGTGCTAAGTCAGGCATTTTGGAAAACGGTGATCTGCTAATTTAAATTTTCTTCTTCAGCAGTCCTGTAGTCAATACCTGATGTCACATTTTCTTAAAGTGGCGTTAAACCTAAAAGGAATATATTGCAGCTTACCAATCCTTTTTTGATATGGTGGCTGCATTTGTTTTCCCTTTTTTTTTTCTTTTTTTTTCCCCTTTTTTTTTTTTTTTTTCCTTTAGAGCCTTTTAACGATTTTTTTCACCTGGTGATCCGGCCAGTAAGTCTGTCACTGTTTAACTTCCTTCAACAGACCAAGCTGTCCAATAAAAATGACAATTAGAGGGTTGAGACAAACAATTTAACACTGTCAGGATGCTTACAATGGTCAGCTTTTATTCATTTATGTAAAACCATTATCCCTAAAAGAAAAAACTATTAGCTGTAGGCCAAGTAAACCCAGCTAGCCAAACTAAACGCATTTAAAGTGGTTCTAAAGGCAGAAGTTTATTTTTTTTCTACCTTTCTGCATTTTGGGTGAAAACCTTATGTGTTCTGCTCCCCCCCCCCCCCCCCCAAATATATACCTGAGCCCGAGCTCAATCCAGCGCTGTGCCCAAGAGCAGCTGTTCTCTCCGTTCACTCTTTCCCCACTGGCATGGAGGTAGCAGCAAGAGCCATTGGCTCCTGCTGTTGTCAATCACAGCCTGTGAGGAAAGAGCAGTGGGTGGGGCTGAGCCTTGCTGTGTGTGTCAAAGGACACAAAGAGCAGGGCTCGGCATAAAACCTGCATGAGTGCCTCCATAGCAAGCAGGGAGGTTCCAGTAGCACCGGTGGGGGGCCCGAGAAGAGGTGGATCAGGGCTGCTTTGTGCACAACCATGGCACAGAGCAGGTAAGTATAGACATGTTTGTTATTTTGAAAAATTACCTTTTAGAATCACTTTAACTGTTTCCCAAAACAAGGGAGACTGTCACTAGCGCACCAAGGATCACCAATATGGGTCCAAATGTTTTAATAAACAATCACATAGTTACAGCAAAGCAACGTTTCGGACCCCTTCATCAGGCATGTGACCCCATGTGACCCTGATCCACGTTGCCTTGCTGTAACTAGGTGATCATTTATTAAAACTTTTGGACCCATATTGGTGATCCTTGGTGTGCCAGTGACATTCTCCCTTGCTGATCCTGTTCGATTCCAGCCGACAGTCGCTGCAGTGCCCACTTATACACACAGCCATTTTTAACGCAGGGACCTGTGTGATTGGATTGCACACTTGTTTCCCAAAACAGTCACATTAAAGACCTACCTTGAATGACAACTGTTACAGCTACAAGTGCTTATGTTAGCTCTTAACCAAACTGTCAAGCCATCAAATGGCCAGTGTCGTAACTGACCACATGTGCAGCACCATGGCAACCTGCAGATCAAATATAGGCAAGGATGGCAATTTCCTTGCCTCTAACGCATAGGAGGGTTTAGTATGGATTTAATTTGTTAGTCAAGTCCATCTAAATCTGCTAGTACATCTAACACTGTCCTAAAACAGGACATGTGTTATTGACTGGATCATCAGATTGAATAAAAATGGAAAATAGAATTGGTAAGCTGCATTATACTACATTTTTGGGTTGGGGTTTAAAAGTGAAGGTTTCCAAAGTTATAGGGACTGTTTAGGAATGTGAATTGTTCTGAGCAGTACTCTGAAATATTTCCCTTTTTTTTTTCTCTTGAATTCATCCTGCAAGATATTCGTGAACTTACTAGCATATGAGTTTGTCTGTGCACTTATGTGCCTATAGACTCATAGCTGTATACCTACAATGTGAGATCTAAGGCATTGATACCTCTGAATGCTAGTGCCTGGTAGGATCAAATGCAGGTAGACCATAGGCAATACTGGTGACTATTTATTGAATAATTCTTTTGGTGTGTATTTTTTTGTCTTGTTTTTCTTGTATATGTCACTTGTATGTTTTTATTTTTCTTAATGCACAGTATAGCTTACTTTTTTGCTCTTGTGGCAGTGCCCTGTTCCCTGATGTTGTGAACTGCATGCAGACAGATAACTTAGAGCTGAAGAAGCTGGTTTATTTGTACTTGATGAACTATGCTAAAAGCCAGCCTGACATGGCCATCATGGCTGTCAACACTTTTGTAAAGGTAGGTTTGTTAGATGGAAAGGTATAATATTCTCTAAGTTACTTTAAATCACTGGTCTGTTCGATTCTTCTATTCTGTAACCAGTACCATCCCTATTTACCTTTTAGGCATACAAGGAAGAACTGAAACTTGTAATAATATTAATTTCTTGGAGCTGCACATTGTCTTGTAAAGTTTTGCCCAAATGCTGCACCAAACAATGTAAAAGATGCTAAATAAGACTGAACATCTAGTTTTGTAATTACTTTTGCTCATTTGCTTATGCAAACCCTAACAACTTCTTCATTGTTCCCTTTTCATTTGTTAAATATATAGTTGAATGTATTTTGTTATATTTGCTTAGTAAAAAGGCCAGTGAGCTTTTATGTTCCTGTGCAGTGTTTATCAGCCCTGCTGAGCTCACCTCTGAACTACAGGAAACCTTCTCCTGTGTTATGTAGATAAGGAAAAGAGGAGGTGTTCTATGGTATAACACCATTCCTGCCTTTCCTGAGTGTGACAGCACTGCTCCTCCATAGATTTAGTGCAGTGAGTGCGTGTTCTCACCCTAGGAAGTGTGTTCCTGAAATGATCAGTGTGATCCTGCCAGTAACAGTGAACTTATAAGTTCTTGAGCACTCTGCAGTGTTCTCTCAAACCAAGTTTATCAGCCCTGCCCAGTTCTGAACTGCTAGCAGAATCATCAAGTGAAAATATGGGGAAAAGGCTTTAGGAATAATTTAAGCTGGCCTTTACACCTGTTTTAAGAGCAATATAATGGCTGTCTGTGACTTGAATATTTTTAGTCGTGGGCTCAGAACAAGAATGCAGCATTTGAAGTCTGAGAATATTGAATACATTGGATCCCCATGACATGAAGGCAAGGGGCATTTTTGCATTTTTAGAAGGAAAACCAGCAGTGATGGCATACATATTCCCCAGTACGAGTCAACTGAAATGTAACTGGATTGTTTCTTTTCTTTTTCTTGTTATATACTACACTTTGTTTTTATGCTGTTTTTTTTTTTTTTTTTTTTTGTTCTCTAGGACTGTGAAGACCCCAACCCTTTAATCCGTGCATTAGCTGTACGCACTATGGGTTGTATACGTGTGGACAAAATCACAGAGTATCTTTGTGAACCACTTCGTAAGTGCCTAAAAGATGAGGACCCATATGTGCGCAAGACAGCAGCAGTGTGTGTAGCCAAACTGCATGACATCAATGCTCAGCTAGTGGAAGACCAGGGTTTCCTGGACACATTGAAAGATCTTATCTCTGATTCCAATCCAATGGTGCGTACTTCTTGTGTGCAACTGTGTTTTTATAAAACTATACCTTAATGTGGTAGACTGTTTAGTGTTTCCATCCTGTTCTAGGTTGTGGCTAATGCTGTAGCAGCTCTCTCAGAGATTGCTGAATCCCCACCCAAGTAGTAACTTATTGGACCTGAATCCTCAGTCAATCAACAAGCTGCTGACTGCTCTAAATGAATGTACTGAATGGGGTCAGATCTTTATCTTGGATTGTTTGGCAAACTATGTGCCCAAGGATGATCGTGAAGCCCAGAGGTAAAGAATTAAAATGACAATGTCATGCCAGGGAACATTGTTAGCAAGTTGGAGGGTGAAGTAGACACATTCATGAACCCCGAAACAACATTTTCTGATTATGCGTTTCTTCCTTATGATTTTTGCCCAACTTAATTTTTTTTCCTTTGTTGGATAGCTTGGGGAAGGGTTTAAATCCCCAAAAGGTTTTTACTACTATATTGGGGCTGCATTGGAGAGATTTTCCCTTGTGTCCTGTCCGGACAACATTCATCAGACAGATGAAATCCTTGTTAGTATTATTCTTTAACAGAACCCTAGCTGGAAAAACCAGCAGGATTTCCAGTACTTCCTTTCTCTATACAAAACTAGAAAACTGTTTTTGTGCTTTACATATATCTTAAGGAGCATGGTTAAATTGAAACTGGATGCTGCTTTGAAATATGGAGACGCTGAAATAGCCAAATGTAGCCAGTTAAAACTTTTGAATAATGGCTGACACCCTTGAGACATATGTGGCTCTGCCAACCCCCTGATATACAGCACAGCTTTCATGTAAATCATTGAATAAATGTATTGTATCACAGCAACTGTGCCTTTCTTTTTTTGCTGGCTTATACCTGCCTTATAACATGCTGTTGAGGGTTAGCCACAAAGCTGTGCAAAAATTCAACATTCTCTTTATGGGTTATGGCAGTTGGAGCTTATAGGAAGTTATCTGGATAGTTTTATAGTGATTTTTTTGTGTAATGCAGTTTTTACAAACCATGCTTAGCAGCTGTGGGATTTTGTTTTTTATATTATACTGTAAATTTTTGCTGCTGTCATTAGAAATAACATAAAATATATATTTGTAATTAAAGGTGATTAGAGACTTAATTTATGGTCGAGGGAGAATCATACAGCTACCATTTATATTTATCTTTTCCAACAGTGTATGTGAACGAGTAACACCACGCCTTTCGCATGCAAATTCAGCTGTGGTGCTGTCAGCAGTAAAGGTGCTGATGAAATTGATGGAGATGCTTTCCAAAGATTTAGACTATTATGGGACATTATTGAAGAAGCTGGCCCCTCCTTTAGTCACACTGCTTTCTGCTGAGCCTGAATTGCAGTATGTGGCGTTGCGTAACATTAACCTCATTGTGCAGAAACGGTAAGATGTGTTTCACCTAAGCTGAGCAGCATTATACGTTCTTGCTGTAAACTAAAAGCTGATTATTCTGTTTTGTGTTATTTTTTTCACAGACCAGAGATCTTGAAGCATGAGATGAAAGTTTTCTTTGTTAAATATAATGACCCGATATATATGTAAACTAGAAAAGCTTGATATCATGATCAGGCTAGCATCGCCAGCAAATATTGCACAGGTTAGTAAAGCTGCTATTGCCTTACTGTCAGGACAGTAGCATGACAAAGGAAGCATTTTTTTTTTAAAATCTTGCAAAATTTTTCATTACATAGTACAACAGAAAACAGCCATATTTGCACATTACATGTGCAGGTTATGATTCCGGCTTTGTAATGGTCAAAGTAGATTTGATTTACTGTTTAGCTCTATTTGAATCTCATTTAGGTCTGACATACTAAAACCTATATATGTTTAGCACTCCCCCTTAGGCGTTGCTGAAGTTTTTGGGTCCCTCCTATAGTCCTGCACAGCCAGGCAACATGTACTTTCACAGACCTGCATCCAGGAGTCAGTAATCAGTCCTTGAGCTTGTTTTTTGATGTTTTTTTTTTTTTTTTTTTTTTAGGGGTTTTTAGAACTCTGATGGGGTAAGGGGGTGTACAGGATGACCAAAAAAACTAAACACAGAGGACAACTTCCTGAGCTATGTACAAGTCTTTAAACAAAAAAAAAAACTTCATGGGGAGCTAGCCAGCATCTCCTGTAGTACCAGATGTTCCTCTATCTGGCTGCCTGGAGGAATTCCTGAGTAAGGGATCCAGTGCCTGTCACTTTAAGACAGTCCTGGTTGGTGACTAATCTGGTTTCCCACCAGAGTGCTCCTTCCCCTATCTGACTCAGCAGGTGCAGGTCTACTCACTCAGTCCTTCTCCTGTGCTGCTGGTAGGTCAGTGACTGCTACCAGGCCTCGTAGCTGGGCCGCTCCTTCTCTGTTTCACAGGTGGTCCTCTCTCAGGGGGCCGGTGAAGTCCCAAGCTTTTCTCCTTCCAAGCTTCTCTGCCTGCAGGTGAGCCCCTTTCTATCTGGGCCCCTTTTAAGGCTCCTGCCTCCAGCCTCACATCCTGTCTATCTTCCACCTGAACTCTCCTCCTACTCTCCTGTAGCTGAGCAGGCTCAGTTACTCTTTAAGTTTGTCCTGGCCTCTTTCCAAGCCTCCTTTGGCCAGGGTCCTCTAAGAGTACAGACCAGCCACTCCTCAAATCCACCCACTACTTCTAGACCTTTCTCCAAAGTTCTAGAACGGGGAAATTCCAGAGGGCTGGTCTGCAGAGCCTTTCAGCTCTGACCCAAATTTGACCAACCTGGCTATCACACCCAGGCTGCTACTAAGCCAGGGGTGGGCAAACTTTTTGACTTGAGGGCCGCAATGGGTTCATATATTGGACCCGGGGGCCGGACCAAGAGTAGATGAATGATGTGTATGTGTCATCCATAGTAAGTATAGTAATATTCCCCCATAGTAAGCATAGTAATTAATCCCCCATAGTAATTAATCCCCCATATAGTAATTTCATCCCCCATATAGTAATTCATCCCCCATAGTAATTCATCCCCCATATAGTAATTCGTCCCCCATATAGTAATTCGTCCCCCATATAGTAATTCGTCCCCCATAGTAAATTCATCCCCCCTATAGTAATTCATCCCCCATAGTAATTCATCCCCCATATAGTAATTCATCCCCCATAGTAATTCATCCCCCACATAGTAATTCATCCCCCACATTAGTAATTCATCCCCCATATTAATTCATCCCCCATATTAATTCATCCCCCATATAGTAATTCATCCCCCATATAGTAAGTCCTCCATATAGTAATTCATTCCCCATATAGTAAGTCCTCCATATAGTAATTCATTCCCCATATAGTAAGTCCCCCATATAGTAATTCATTCCCCATATAGTAAGTCCTCCATATAGTAATTCATTCCCCATATAGTAAGTCCCCCATATAGTAATTCATTCCCCATATAGTAAGTCCTCCATATAGTAATTAATTCCCCATATAGTAAGTCCCCCATATAGTAATTCATCCCCCATATAGTAAGTCCTCCATATAGTAATTCATTCCCCATATAGTAAGTCCTCCATATAGTAATTCATTCCCCATATAGTAAGTCCCCCATATAGTAATTCATTCCCCATATAGTAAGTCCTCCATATAGTAATTCATTCCCCATATAGTAAGTCCTCCATATAGTAATTAATTCCCCATATAGTAAGTCCCCCATATAGTAATTCATTCCCCATATAGTAAGTCCTCCATATAGTAATTAATTCCCCATATAGTAAGTCCCCCATATAGTAATTCATTCCCCATATAGTAAGTCCTCCATATAGTAATTAATTCCCCATATAGTAAGTCCCCCATATAGTAATTCATCCCCCATATAGTAAGTCCCCCATATAGTAAGTCCCCCCCCTGTGTCAATTCACTTACCTTTGGTCCGCGCGTTCCTCTCGTATTCCCGCGCCGTTCTGGTCTTCAGGGAGGACTGTGAGAGGAGTTCGTCACGCTGCCCCGCCTACATCCTGGCTGCCCCGCCTACATCCTGACAGCTGCAGAGTCCTGACGTCCGAGAGGAGGGAGGGGGGCGGCCATCCGAGAGGGGGGGCGGCCATCCGAGAGGAGAGGAGGGGAGAGAGGGAGGGGAGCGGGCGCCCGGCACACAGGAGAGCCGCATCTAAATTTGTAAAGAGCCGCGGCTTGCCGACCCCTGGCCTTGCGGGAGCCTAGCTCCGCGGGCCGGATTAAAAGGTCCGCCGGGCCGTATACGGCCCGCGGGCCGTAGTTTGCCCATTGCTGTACTAAGCCCTTATTACTAACAATTAGGATCAAGCTCCCCCTAGCTACATAGGAGGGCACTACATATGGCTATGATGCTACTACATTAATTTATTAAGCTAAACATGAATCTGTTTATATTTTACATTCCTTGGTTCCTCTTTTACCCATCATCAACTTGCTAATGATGTGCTGCATTGTGGGCAGATCATGGCTAATAGGAGGGATGAGCAGGTATTGTAAATAGCTTCCTGAAACATCACTACACCCTGCTTCAGTGCTCCTCTTAAGAGCATGGGCCCCTGATAAAACCATTGGATTAACGTTTGCATATTATGCAAATATTAGAATTCCTTGATAAGTGGATTTCAATCGGTAGGAGTGAGCGGTCCTAGACAGACTTCACATGAAGCCTCCTATAGATAACATCCACATGTGATACTGAACCATGACTGAAAGTCCACAAAATGAAAGAAGCAGGCAAAAGACAGGCTGTAGATGAAAGGGCTAGATGATGCAGGATGTCCTTTACTGAGGAATTGAGGTGGGCTCTATTTCACGTCCTACAGCTTCTAATGCACACTGTAGGCAGTTTCAATACAGGAGAGGACCCTGTACAATTGTGCAAAACTAAAGGTAAGGCTGGAGTTCTGCTTTAAGAGAGCTGTATTGTTACAGTGAAATATAGATCTTCTTGTGGTATTTATAAGTCGGCATATTTAATGCACTAATTAGACATATTGTACAGCAAGCATGTAAAAATGGGAAAGTTACATTACAATTAGTGGTGAATATTCTAATAAAATAACTAGATTTTACCAAAAATGGACCATAATCTCCTCCAAAATACTGCACATAATTCATCTACACAGATCAGCCATAACTTTATGACCTTTGTCCATAGCCATAAGCATCTGTGATGGGATGTGAATCATCAAAACTGGGCCACAGCAATGTGAAAAGGTGGCCTGGTCTGCTGAATTACATTTTCTTTTACGTCATGTGGAAGGCTGGGTGCATGTGCATCGCTTACCTGAGGAAGAGTTGGTTCCAGGATGAGCTATGGGAAGAAGACAAGCTGGTGGAGACAGTGTAATGCTCTGGGCAATCTAAAGCTTGTGTCCTGCCATTCATATGGATGTTACTTGATATGTACCATCTGCCTAAACATTGCTGCTTACCAAGTACATCCCTGTTCCCTAATGCCAGTGGTTCTTTCAGCAGAATAATGTGCCCTGTCACACTGCAAAAATGGTTCAGGAATAATTTGAGGAGCACAACAACGAGTTTGAGGTGTTGACTTGGCCTCAAAATTCTCCAGATCTCAATCCAATCAAGCATCTGTGGGATGTGCTGTAAAAATAGGTCCAATCCATGGAGCCCCACACCACCCAACTTACAGGACATAAAGGATACCACACCATACCTTCAGAGGTCTAGTGGTGTCCAGCCTTGACAGGTCAGGGCTGTTTTTGCAGAAAAAGGGTCTGGTTTGGCAATAAAATGAAGAGCTACTAAATATTAGGTGGGTGGTCATAAATTTACAGCTGACCAGTATATATTAGCCAATAACACAAGTTATGTTACATTTTTAGGTTCTTGCAGAATTGAAGGAATATGCCACTGAAGTGGATGTGGACTTTGTAAGGAAAGCTGTAAGAGCAATTGGACGCTGTGCCATTAAAGTTGAGGTAACTCAGTTAAATTGTTCTTGTTATTTGTAGTGCTCATAAAAAGTGCAAAAAGAAGCAATAACTTTTTGTGAATAGTGAAATGAACAACTTTATGTTCATTGTCCCTTTCTAGCAATCTGCAGAACGCTGTGTTAGTACACTACTGGATCTTATTCAGACCAAAGTAAATTACGTGGTCCAAGAAGCTATCGTAGTGATAAAGGACATTTTTAGGAAGTATCCAAACAAGTAAGTCTATCTTCATAAGCAGACCCCTCATTTCTCAATTTTTAGGACATCTGCTTTTAAATGTACTTTTGGGCTTTAACCCTTATAGTTATTACAGACCTTGTGAGTCCACATTATCAGCAGATAAAAGAAGCATCATTTGAATGATATTTTGAATCATTTTAGTAAAGCCTTTTCCTTCTATAGATATGAAAGTGTCATCTCTACATTGTGTGAGAACCTGGACTCACTCGATGAGCCAGAGGCAAGAGCAGCCATGATATGGATTGTGGGGGAGTATGCCGAGCGCATTGACAATGCTGATGAGCTGCTGGAAAGTTCTTAGAGGGTTTCCATGATGAGAGCACACAGGTGAGACATTTTTTTCCATGTTGTTAAAGGGTTCTTACCTAACAAATATTATAAGAGAAGGCTGAAAGCAAACCTGTCATTAGGGGAAGCCCAACTACCTTTCTGTGGGCAAGACAACTAAGCCTTATATAATGGTAAATAAATCTTATGTGGCAATTATGACTTGTAATTGGACGAGGGTGCGTGTGCCTATACACCAATGGCCAACTGATTAAAAAATAACTTTTATTAAGAATTAATATAAAATAGTATGTTTTTTGGCTATAACTCTATATGTATGTACCTATAGGATAAGGAGAACAAACGTTCTTGCACAAACATAAGTGATCCCCACTCAATATATTCTACATTAAACCATTCACTGCATATCTGTATGGCTATTAAAATATGTGACTAGTCATACAGCAAAATGATGGACAGGTCTCTGTCATCTGAGATGACCTACACTTGTGACGGGAGACCATAGGATATAGAGGAACAGATATACTGATAGAATATAATGATAACATATTGCACATAACCTACCCCATATATTGTGATCGTAATAGTAACAGTTTAGTGCAATCTCACAGCATATTTGTCCATCTCAAAAACTGCCTTGTTCCACTAAACTCTTTCCTAGATGTGACCAAATACACAGCCTGTCTCACGTTGTCACTTTCACACCTTCAAATCATGCAGTTTTTCCATTTTTTTGTCTAACCCCTGTATAGTGAGATTTTATGCCCTACAGTCCTTTACTTTTTAATTCACATTGTAAATGATATGAATATATAACCTCCATACTCCAATTACAAAGGTAAAGTGAACGCTCTCAAGACATACACTAAATTGCCACAAGTATTGGGACACCCCTCCAAATCATCAGATTCAGGTGTTCCAATCACCTCTATGGCAACAGGTGTATAAAATCAAGCACCTAGGCATGCAGACTGCTTCTACAAAATTTGTGAAAGAATGGGTCGCTCTCAGGAGCTCAGTGAATTTAAGCGTGGTACCATGATAGGTTGCCAGCTGTGTGATGAATCTATCCGTGAAATTTCCTTGCTACTAAATATTCCACGGTCAACTGTTAGTGGTATTATGATAAAGTGGAAGCAACTGGGAACAACAGCAACTCAGCCACGAAGTGGTAGGCCACGTAAAATGACAGAGCGGGGTCAGCGCATGCTGAAGCACAAAGTGCGCAGAAGTCACCAACTGTCTGCAGTCAATAGCTATAGACCTTAAAACTTCATGTGGCCTTCAGACTAGCACAATAACTGTGTTTAGAGAGCTTCATGGAATGGGTTTCCATGGCCGAGCAGCTGCATCCAAGTCTTAAATCAACAAGTGCAATGCAAAGCGTCGGATGCACGCCGCCACTGGACGCTAGAGCAGTGGAGATATGTTCTCAGGAGTGACGAATCACACTTCTCTGTCTGGCAATCCGATGGAAGTGTCTGGGTTTGGCGGTTGCCAGGAGGACGGTACTTGCCTGTTTTTCAGGGGTTGGGCTTGGCCTCTTAGTTCCAGTAAAGGGAAATTTTAAGGCATCAGCATACCAAGACATTTTGAACAATTTTATGCTCCCAACTTTGTAGGAACAGTTTGGGGATTACCCCTTCCTGTTTCTAACATGACTGCGCACCAGTGCACAAAGCAAGGTCCAAAAAGACATGGATGAGCGAGTTTGGGGTGATCTCAACCCAATAGAACACCTTTGAGATGAATTCGAGCGGAGAATGTGAGCCAGGCCTTCTCGTCAGACATCAGTGCCTGACCTCACAAATACGCTTCTGGAAGAATGGTCCAACATTCCCACTCCTAAACCTTGTGGACAGCCTTCCCAGAAGAGTTGAAGCTGTTATAGCTGCAAAAAGTGGGCCAACTCAATATTGAACCCTACTACGGACTAAGGCTGGGATGCCATTAAAGTTCATATGTATGTAAAGGCAGCATCCCAATACTTTTCTCAGTGTAGTGTATGTCTTTTTTTCTGTACAGTCTGGAGGAGGAGAAAAAAAATTGCTGAATGTTACCTATTGATTAATTCACAATAACCATATAAGAGGAAGAGTAATTATGCATTGCTTCATATTGCCCAACACTGTGGTCTTTCATCAGATTTGACAAATTTGCAACTGATAGATATAATTTTTTTTGTTTTTGTTTTTGTTTTTTTCTTACAAGGTCCAGCTACAACTTCTAACTGCCATTGTGAAGCTGTTTTTTAAAGAAACCAACAGAGACACAGGAGCTGGTGCAGCAAGTACTTAGTTTAGCTACACAGGTAAGTGTAATGAAGAGGATGTTGGATTCAGGCCATTTTGAAGGGTTGATCCATCCAAAAAGTGACATTTTAGTTGTATGTAGAGCTTGGTGGGCTGAATGAGTCCCTGGCTCTTAAAGAGGTTGTAAAGCTTATTTTTTATCTTTCTAAGGCTACGTTCACACTAGCCTTGTTTGCTAGCGGCAGAAACGCGTTTGGGAAGCGTTTTTACCGCTTCCCAAACCCCTCGGACAATTCTGCCCATTGCAGCACATGGTGCTGTTCTAACGTAAGCGGTAGCGGCGTGGTGCGGCAAAACGGATGCCTCTGGTCGAGTCAGGAGGTGTTGAAGCCTCCTACTCTAGTCTATGGTGCGGAGCGGTAACAACATTCAAACTTCATTATAGGCGTTTGTGGGGCGTTTTTAACGCTCGGCAAACGCCTAGCAACCGCCTCTGAACCACGCATGCGGCGTTTGCGGAGCATTTGTTGAGCGTTAAATGCTCCGCAAGCGCCGGACCAACGCTTGCCAAACGCTATAGGGGCGTTTGCCAAGAGTTGGTAAAACAGTCAAGTGTGAACGAGCCCTTAGAAAAATGTTCTGCTTACCTGCTTTGTGCAATGGTTTGGCATAGAGCAGCCCTGAACCGGCAATCTTGGCTTCTCCTCTTCTTCATGCGCCACCATAGAAAGAAGTTTCTTCTTGGAGCGCACCTGCAGGCTTTATTTCCCCTCCAGTTGGGCTGTGTACATCTATAAACGCAGTGCAGCTCAGCCCTGCTCCCCACTCTCTGCTCAGAGGATTTGATTGACAGGAGCAGGAGCAAATGGATTTGGCAGCTGCGTCTCTGTCCTGTGAATGCAGGAAGAGAGGAGGGAGCTGCTACTGATGGGCACAGTGCTGGATTGAGTGAGAACTCAAGTAAGGATTTAGATTGGGGGTGAGGATGGGGTTGGTGGTACAAACACTAGGACATTTTTTATCCTAATGCATTTTTACTATAGCTGACAAATACACAGTTTTACTTACTATAATGATTTTATTCCTTTTTCTGTGCATAGTAAAAGAGGTACGAGTTTATTTGGAGGGTGAAGAAGTCAAACATCACTATTCTGCATAATTAGCTGTCATGTTGATCACATGATCAGAAACTACACTGACTGCTTTCCAGTAATAAGTCTGAGGACTATCACTAATAGATACTGAGTCACAGTTCTCAGCATGAGGAACTGTGCCCAATAATGTTATTGGAGTTTTCTGGGCTTTAAATGGACATCTACCAAAAGAGAAATGTGTAGTAGGTTTTGGTAGACTTACAGAAGTTGTTTAGACAATAGAAAGCTTTTGGTAATTGATGCACCATGGATTTTTTATTCAGTAACAGAGCAATAATTTGAGTAAATTGATAATGGCAATGTTGTATTTGTAATATTACAGGTTATCAGAATCTAATAAATAACTACTGTTCAACTGATTTCAATCTTTCTCTCTTTAATGACAGGATTCTGATAACCCTGACTTAAGAGATCGTGGCTACATCTATTGGCGACTGTTGTCAACTGACCCAGTTGCTGCCAAAGAGGTGGTCCTGGCAGAAAAGCCTCTGATCTCAGAGGAGACTGACCTAATTGAGCCCACATTGCTGGAGGAACTTATCTGTTACATTGGTACACTAGCTTCTGTCTACCACAAGCCTCCAAGTGCTTTTGTGGAGGGTAGCCGTGGTGTTGTGCCCAAAAGGTTGCCACCACGGACAGGCTCGTAAGTATTTTCGGACTCTCGAGTATTTATTGGATACCAAGCTGGTATTCAGTCCAATTCCTAGAAGAATTTGGATATGTTTGGCAGTGTTTTGATTCTTTTAATTTATAAAGCTGTGATTTTGTTTTGTGTTGATGATGTAAATAATACAATGTTTGCCTGATTTTATTCCCTATTAAGTTTTTTTTTTTTCCAGCTGTGATTTTCTTTTATTTGTTTGGGTGCATTGAAATGTTTCATCATTGCATAGTATAAGTTCTAAATAATGAAAATAACTAGTGGCTACTGGCCCTAGAATTTTGGAGAAAATGAGAGCTGGAATTTTCTTTCAGCAGCTGACTGTCATTGATTCAGTATAGAACATGTGTACTGGGCTGACATAAACCTGTTAAACATGTATTAAAGTGATAGTAAACATCACTTGGTGACTTGTAACCTACAGATGAGCTTATAATAAAGCTTACCTGTTGTTTTTTTGTTTTGGTTTTTCTTTTTTTATGAAGAAGGGCTTCTTTGCTTACATGTTACACATGTTACATGCTATACCCTAAATATGGGTGTGACCAGTTTTTAAAGGTGAACATATCCTTTGAACTATGCAGAGAAGTCTTTCCTGCCCACAGACCAGGATAATACTCACTCCAATCCCAAGATACTACACCTTTAAGAGTACATTGTACTCATGTATACTTATGTAAAAGTAAAGAGCCCGGCTGAAATTGCTTTCAGCAAGAAATTATATTTTTATTGCATAGAACAACATATGTAAGTTTTTTTGTTTTTTTTTTTCCCCCCAATATTTTTTATACAGCAGATCAATATTATCTTTTTTTTGTTGTTAGAATTTGCATACAGATTAGTATTGGTAATGTGGAAAGGGTGTATATTTTTGAGGTGTATATTGATGTGAAACCTTACAGCTTAGTAGAAATAGCTTTCAGTATGTGATACTGCCTAAAAATTTCAATTGGTAGATTTTACATAGCAGATCAATATTCTGATCTCTGTCCTGTTCGATTTGGCATACAGATTGGTATTCGTTATGTGGAAAGAGCATATAGAAAAGTAATTTCTTTGTTTGTTTTTTATCGCAGTAGTGAAAGTGCAGAAAGTCCAGAGGTGGCACCTGTAGGACAGCAGCAGGTGGATACACATCCTGCAGTCATTCCTTCCCAAGGCGATCTTCTTGGGGACCTTTTAAACCTGGATTTAGCCCCTCCTATCAGTGGACCCACCCTCACTACAAGCTCTGTACCTCTGGGTGGTGTGGATCTCCTGAGTGGAGGTCTGGACAGCCTGGTATGTAAATAGAGATGATCTTTCCCTCCAGTGCAGTACTGTATTTTAAATGTGATATGACACTTTGTATATTTTGTACTGTTGTTGGGGACAGAAATGTCTAATAATACATCTATCTTACATAGTGTATCTAGGCTGATCCCTTACTTCATTTTTCTTTTCTCTTTCTGTCAATGTTCTTTCCTATGCTGCTCCTGCCTGCTGTTCTGCGGCTTTTGTGTATGTCTCCCTGCCTCTTTCTGGTTGCCTGTGCTCTGCCTCCCTTCCCATCTGCTTGAACTCCAAAGATTGTGGAAGACACAGAAGGGGTATGCTAGGGAGTCCTTAATGTCTACACTGCATGGGTTTGTGGGGTCTGTGGAACCCCAAATGCAAGCTTCCAAGGTTTTCATGAAATGCACCATCCACCAAATTGTTTGACGTTTTAGCAGATAAAATCACACCAGAATTTCTCATCACATTCTAGGGAAGTTACGGCACTTTTACCGATTTCATTTCAGATGTTTTACACGTCAAACACCATTTCTTGTTTTGAGTGATCTTTTTCTTTTTGTCTCTACAGCTGGGAGGAGCAGATACAGGTCCAAACCTCACAGTAAGTCATTGTACTGTACTTCTGTTTTCCCATTGTTGGAAAAGGGCTTTATGTGCTATCCTTTTATATGTTTGGCAGAATAATAAGAAATGCACAGATCTTGCACCTTTGAAAACAGTTTCACATAGGCCACCTTAATCTATATAATATATTACATTTTTTTGAATGTTTTAGTGAACATTCTTTCACTATCGCATGTCAGCGCTGTATGAACTGTATGTAGCTTAGCCCAAATTGATTTTGTTCCAGAAGCACTGTCCCACTGCCAGAACACAGCGCTGTGTACTGTTTGTAGCTTAGGCCACATACAGTTCATATGTTGCTGACAACCACTGCATGTGTTTGTGAAGGAAATTGTTTGGATGACCTTGACCCAAATAAACAATCTAAAGTTCATGAAACATAAATTTAGACTTTAATGCTTTGTGTATTGTTTGCCTTTCTTTTACACTTGTTAGTCTGTACATAAATGTATGTGGTACAACTCAGTATTGCTCTGAAAGGTGGCATTAGTTGTCATACCCTGCTTTGTTATACAATCCTTTCTAGTTTTTTTTATTATTTTTTTCAGTATTCTCACCCATTAACTTTATGAATTATTGTTTTTCTGCATTAAACAGCTACCAACAGGCTTCATGGCTCCTCCAGTGGCACCGGCCTCCCTTGGTGCACCCCTTTCTGGAGGGCTTGGTGACTTATTTGATTTGGGACCTGGAACAGGAGCAGTTATAGGTGCTTATGTGGCTCCAAAATCAGTGAGTGATTTTTTTTTTTTTTTTTACCTCCTGCAGTACGCTCATCTGCAGTAGGCAGATTGCAAAATGTAATTTTTTTTCCTTTGTTTATTCTCAGGTATGGCTACATGCCATGAAAGGTAAAGGCCTGGAGATAAGTGGTACGTTTGTCCGCAGATCCGGTGCTGTATATATGGATCTAATTTTCACTAATCGCGCCCTCCAGGTCATGAGTGATTTTGCTATACAATTTAATCGTAATAGGTATGGAATTTTTTCCCCATTTTTTTTTTTTTTTTTTTTTTTTTTTTTTTTTTTTTTTTTTTTTTATGGAGACTGAATTTTACTTGGGTGTTGCATTTTTAACTGTTGATGATCCTATTGTTTTCCTGCTTAACAGTTTTGGGCTGGCACCTGCTGCTCCACTTCAGATTCTTACACCTTTGGCCCCCAACCAATCTACTGAGGTATCCCTACCATTAAATACAGTTGGATCTGTAATGAAAATGGATCCTCTAAATAATTTGCAGGTCAGTCCATATACATTTTCTTAAATCATTGCAGACTACAGGTGCATCTCAACAAATATCAAAAAGTTAATTTTATTTCAGTAATTCAAAAAGTGAAACTCATATATTATATAGATTCATTACACACACACAGTGATATATTTCAAGCATTTTTTCTTTCAGTTTTGATGATTATGGCTTACAGCTAGTGAAAACCAAAATTCAGGATCTCAGAAAATTAGAATATTATGAAAAAGTTCAAAGTTGTAGACTCGTGTCACACTTTAATCAGCTAATTAACTAAAAACACCTGTAAAGGTGTCCTGGTCTGGTTCAGTAGATTACACAAACATGGAGAAGACTGCTGACTTGACAGTTGTCCACAAGCAGAGTAAGGGCTCGTTCACACTAGGCTGTTTTGCCAACGCTTGCCAAACGCCCCTATAGCGTTTGGCAAGCGTTGGTCCGGCGTTTGCGGAGCGTTTTTTAACGCTCGGCAAACGCTCCGCAAACGCCGCATGCGCGGTTTTTAGCGGCGGTTGCTAGGCGTTTGCCGAGCGTTAATAACGCCCCACAAACGCCTATAATGCAGTTTGAGTGGTGTTACCGCTCCGCAAACGCCCCGCAACCGCACCGCAAACGCCGGCCGGGCGTTTGCGGAGCGGCACCATAGACGAGAATAGGAGGCTTCAAAGCCTCCTGACTCGTCCAGAGGCGTCCGTTTTGCCGCGACGCAACGCAAACGCTCCCGTTAGAACAGCACCATGTGCTGTAATGTGCAGAATTGGCAGAGGCATTTGGGAAGCGGTAAAAATGCTTCCCAAACGCCTCTCTGCCGCCTGCACACAAGGCTAGTGTGAACGTAGCCTTTGTCACAAAAGGTCATTGCTAAAGAGTGCTGTATCCAAGCATATTAATGGAAAGTTAAGTGGATGGAAAAAGTGTCGTAGAAAAAGATGCACAAGCAACAGGGATAACCAAAGCTTGAGAGGATTGTAAAGCAAAGGCCATTAAAAAATTTGGGGGAGAACCACCACACGCACGCACGCTTGCACACACACGTACGTATTCGGGACATGGGCTACAACTGTCGCATTCCTTGTCTTACCTGGGTAAGGAGAAAAAGGACTGGACTGTTGCTCATTGGTCCAAAGTCCTCTTTTCAGATGAAAGTAAATTTTGCATTTCATTTGGAAATCAAAGTCTCAGAGTCTAGAGGAAGAGTGGAGAGGCACAGTATCGAAGTTGCATGAGATCCAGTGTGACGTTTCCACAGTCAGTGATGATTTGGGGAGCCATATCATCTGCTGGTGTTGGTCCACTGTGTTTTATCAAGTCCAAAGTCAGCGCAGCCCTCTACCAGGAAATTCCAGAGCACTTCATGCTTCCCTCTGCTGACCAGCTTTATGGAGATGCTGATTTCATTTTCCAGCAGGACTTGGCACCTACTCACACTGCCAAAAATATTAATACCTGGTTTAATGAACATGGTATCACTGTGCTTGATTGGTCAGCAAATTCGCCCCATAGAGAATCTGTGGAGTATTGTCAAGAGGAAGATGAGAGACACCAGACCACACAATGCAGATGAGCTGAAGGCCGCTATCAAAGCAACCATAACATATGGGCTTCCATAACACCTCAGCAGTGCCACAGGCTGATTGCCTCCATGTCACACTGCATTGATGCAGTAATTCATGTAAAAGGAGCCCTGACCAAGTATTGAGTGCATACTATACTGTACATGGACATATTTTTCTGTAAGCCAACATTTCTTTATTAAAAATCCTTTTTTTTTTTTTTTTTTTTTTTTTTATTGCTCTTAATTAATATTCTAATTTTCTGAGATACTGAATTTTGGGTTTTCACTAGCTGTAAGCCATAATCATCAAAATTAGAAGAAAGAAATGCTTGAAATATCACTCTATGTGTAATCTATATAATATAAGTTTTCACTTTTTGAATTGAATTCCTGAAATTAACTTTTTGATATTTAATATTTTAAATTTGAGATGTACCTGTATATTCTGTATAAATGGATATTATTATATACAAACTATGATTTGATCCCTATGATCCTTTTCTTCTGTAGGTGGCAGTAAAGAACAACATTGATGTGTTTTACTTCAGTGTAGTATATCCGCTGCACATTCTGTTTGTGGAAGATGGGAAAATGGGTGAGAATTGTTAAGAATTGACAGCTGTCACCCCATGTGATATACATTGTGAACAAGATTATTCTTCTTTTCATGTTCACATGCAAGTTTAACTATGACGTTTGTTTAATTTTTCCAGAGAGACAGATGTTTTTGGCCACATGGAAGGACATTCCCAATGACAACGAGGCACAGTTTCAAATTAGAGAGTGTCCCCCAAATTCTGGTGAGTGGTAATAGTAACTATGATTAAGTGAAGATTGAACCATGTTATAAATGACTGGAAGTACATGCAGAAAATGGTTTGGCTTCCTTTTTACATATGGTGTTGCTGGATATTTTTTTTTCTTTGACATTCTGCAAATGCCCTCAATGAGTTGAATCCAAATTCAGTGTTGCGTGGAGTTTGTTGCTAAAAAAGAGGAACTAAGCCAATCAATTTAAAGCGGACTTAAACCCTTTCATGATATACAGCCAAGGAAAACTGCCATCTTAGCCTCTGTTTGACCTGGAGTTACCATGGTGCTGCACATGTGATCAGTTATGATATCGGTCATTTGATGGCTCGACAGTTCACTGGAGAGCACAAGCAAATATGACCGTTATTAGTCACAGCATGCATTAAGCCTGGGTTCACGGTGTGGGAAATGCGGCAAATCCTGTGCGTTTCCCGCACCGCATTGCAATCACATCGTGTTCATGTGATTTGGTGCTGGTGTCAATGATAAATTGACACCCCAAAACAGATTGCAAAACCCGATGCGATTGGCAGAAATCGCATTACATGGGTAAGAATATCCATGCGATTCAAGTGCGGATTTAAAAAAGGGTCCAGTCCAGTACAAAATGTATGGTTTGAATCACACCGCACAGACATTTGCATGTAATTTGCAAAGGAATGCAGTGCAATTCCTGCGCGAATTACATGCGGTGTCTCGCACCGCATAGTGTGAACCCGGGCTAAACGTAAATGTTTTGGGAAAATGTTAAATTAATGAATTTAGTTCTGCTTTAACAGTTTCCCAAATCAGTTACATTTAAGGCATTCGCAGCTCAGCATACAATCTCATCCCAGCCAGTCAAAACAGCTGCAGATTGGAACCCAGGGGAAGACTAGCTGAAGATGTCAGCAGCCGGAGAGGGAGCACTGGGACACTAAAACACTGGAATGGAGGTCAGTATAGTTCTGCTTTAATGCACAGACATGTCATTCTCTGGTGCAGGCCCTATTCTTTCGTGTTAGCACTAGGTGCTATTATGCATGTGCAGTGCTCAAGATAAAACCCAACCCTCATTTTTTTCTGATTTAATTGGGGAAAAAATGTGACTCGTTTTAAGTCTTGCTGTACATTCTGTTAGAAGTACATTTTGACAGTGAGTGTGGACTTGGTTAGTATGCTGGTTTGTTTGCATGCATGACTGTAAGTGTCTGTTTAGATGTCCTATCTTATGCTGGTCATACATGTAACAACAATACTGTTCAAAATACAAAACATTTGATTGAAACAAATATATGTTTCAGAAACCAACAGTGTTATGCTGTTAAAATGCAAGGTCTGCTTATTCACTAGTGCCCAACCCCAGGTAATAAAAAGCCTGCAGAAAGTTAGGAATATATACTTGCCTTAAAGAAAAGTATTTATTTATTTATTTTTTATATTACCTAGGTGGATGCAGCATCAGTTCGATGCTGTGCTACATCTGTGCCCCGCTGACTCAAAGACTGAGAACTAAGAGATCAAAGACCGCTGTTTGCTCAGTTCTCAATACTGCTGAGCAGAGAGCTGGTGACTGTCAGCCATTGGCTGTCTGCTCTGGGCTCACTGGAGCCTTGGGCTGTGGAGGGGATGGGAGTGGCTGGCTCAGGCTCTCAGTGGATCGCTAAGAGACTGAGCCAGGTGCTGGTCCAGGCTCCTGGGTGGATCCCTTCCATATTGTCGGGATCTTTCCCCAGCGTGGACTGGCTCTGTGACGTCAGGCGACAGCAGACTTCAGCCAGCTGTCGGCTGAAAACGGATCACGGGAGTGCAGAACTAACTGCACTCCTGTGATCCACAGGAGAAGTACAGCCAAACAAGATTTGGCTGTACTTTTCCTTTTAAGCCCCAAGCCCTTATATGAGGGTAAGGTCACCAATCCTTCCAGTAATATCATGGGAGTACTGAGGATTCCTAAGGTCAAGAAAAGATGCTCTTGTACTGTGTTTGAGTGCTTTCTTACAAAATTTAGAATACTCCACATTCCAGAACCTTATAGAATTGTAATTGCACCTTCTTCTTCTTTTTTTTTTTTTTTTTTTTTATGTTTTTAAATTTTTTTTTTTCCTACATGCTTTTCTTCTGTACAGCTGGAATGCAGGGTTACATGGGGGGTGGCTTACTATCGAATGAACAGATTTTGGTGCAAGGTCCACTTTAAAAAAGGATTTCTATTTTAAAAGTAGTAGTAATCAAAGTAGATATTGGCTGTTTTATGAAAATGCTCCCTAAATGTCTACTTTGCTTGTTTTTCTCCCCCACTGTTTGTTGGACTTAATATTGTGCAAATACTTTTGCTTCAATTTTTGCCAACCCATATCTGATGCATTTCATTGAATTACTTGGTTTTTTATATTGTCCTACATTTCTTTACCTCTTGTAATAATTCTTGTAGTAATTAAACGTATCTGTTCCATTATCTATTTTTGCTTTTAATAATTTATATTTTCTATTCTGAAGCCTCACTATACTATGTTTTTGCAGATGCTATAAGCAATAAGCTGCAGGCCAGCAATGTGTTCACAGTGGCCCGGCGTACAGTGGAAGGTCAGGACATGTTGTACCAGTCCATCAAACTCACAAATGGTATATGGGTGCTGGCAGAGCTAAGGATGCAGCCTGGAAGCCCCAGCTGTGCTGTAAGTATTGCACCAAAATCTTACAGTGAAGTATGTGTGTAACAAAAATGCAAGGAAGATCTATTTTAACCCCTTCACGCCTAAGGGTAAAACAAATCTAAATGCCTAAGCACAATTCTGCAACGTTGACATGTGTTAGTAAAACCATACATATCATCACAACTACTTTATACATCCAGGTGGATTATACCTTGTTTTTTTTCAGGACAAATTGGGCTTTCATTTGGTGGTAAATGGTAATGGATAGCTCCTAATTTTTTTTTATTATCAAAGGAAAACTGGCCCAAAAATCGTTTTTTTTTATTTAGCTGTGTGTTTCTTGTTACGACCATAACCTACCTCCATAGAACAACCAAAATAAATTCTCCAGCTCTTGACGATCGCAGCAATACCATATATGTGTATGTTATTTGTTGTCTGTACCCGTAGTACAGCCCAGAAACAATAGTGCACATTTTGTTTTTTGTGGTTTTTTTTTTTTCCCTAAAACACTGACATTAACGCTAACTGACACCAATGTTTTGTTGTTGTTTTTTTTTTTAATCCTGACCTTTGACCCAAACACTAACCCTGGTAATGAAGTAGATCAAACCTTGATCTAGGTATTTTTCTTTATTTTTTATTTTATTTGTTAATATTTATCTATTTTTTTTTTTTTTTTACAAACATTTTTTTTATCTCTCTATGTCAGGAGTTAGAGAGATACAATGTATCTCTCTTCTCCATTCATATGAAAAAACAAGGGGGCTGATCACTGTGATAGCCAATCAGAGGCTATCACAGCGATCAGGAGTCCCGGGTCCCAATCGTTAGAACGGGACCCGGGGCTCTCAGTGACACTGCGGTCTCTGTGCTGGGAGAGGCTCCCAGCACAAAGACAGGTATGCAAATATGGGGCCCCACAGAAAAAAGCCCAGTTCCGTGAGGCCACATATTTGTGTGCCATCGGCATCAAGGGGTTAAGCCTGGCCTTCAGATTTACCAAAAACCATATAATAGGAGGTCAAACCTAAACAAAACTTTCAATTGTATCCAATTAGGTAGGCTCTTGCACTAAATAGTTGAAGGTAAATCTAAAGGAAATTATACAGAAAATTGTAAAATTTACATGGGTAAATGCATGCTATTGCATTTGTTCAACATTCATCCAACACAAAGGGGTTGATTTACTGAAAGTGGAGCACTCATAATCTGGTGCAGCTGTGCATGATAACCAATCAGCTTCTAATTTCAGCTTGTTCAATTAAGCTTTAACAATAAAAACCTGGAAGATGGTTTCTGTGCTGAGCTTCATCAGATTTTGCACTCTCCCGTTTTAGTATATTAACTCCAAAGTGTCTGTTTTTACATGCATTGTGGATAAAGTCAGTATATCGCACTATATCTCTATAACTTCAGTTACATCATTAGGGTGTCTTGCAGTGCTAAACAATTGATGTTAATGCATCTGTCCAGAACATTGTGCGATTGTCAAACCATTCTGAGTACCAGATTTTATAACTGGACAGGCCATATTGTAGACACATGGCATCATTTTTTTGCCAACAAGGACATCCAGCACTGGGTTTTTTCATTCATTATGAGACTGCTCTGAGTATGACTCATTCTGGAAGAAAACCTTTTCTGTTTATATTTAGATTGGGATCTGTAGTCTGTTTTCTGTAAATTATAGGACACAAAACACTGGGATATAGGACTTCCTCCTGAAAAGCTGGACAAGAAGAAACAACAATTTTTTCTCCATCTTAAAGCCAAAATGTACCCATAACAACTTAAAAAACAATGCTCATTAGCAAGGAACATACATTCCACATTAATAATTATGCTACCAAAATTGTGTGCTGTAAACTGCCTCCAGCATTGACCTGTTTCTTCTTGCTGGAGGCTGCCATTTTGCTGAAGCTCAAAGCTCCTGAACAGCAGTAAATCATAAAGCAGAACTAAACCTTTCAATTTACCAGTTTCTAAAAATTACATTCCTGTAATACCAGGATTTCTAACTGAAACATTTGCTTTTGTCATCAACAAAATTGTCAAGCCATCAAATGTCTGGTGTCATAACTGATCACATGTGCAGCACAATGGCAGTTGCAGATCAAACAGAAACCACTTCCTTGGCTATAAAGGATAGGAGGATTTGATTCAGCTTTGAGGCTGTCAGATTGGCCTCTATAAATTCAGCAGTGCCTAAAAATAGAGAGCAACTGAGCATGTGCAGAGCAGGGTGAGACAGTGCATTACTGGATTTTAAACAGTATGGGCACTTTTAATGTTTTACATAAATATATTTGCAAAAGGAGCCACCCTGAAGTCATCTAGCACAGCCTTTCTTAACCAGGGTGCCTTGAGGTTTCTTCAGGGGTGCCTTGGCAAAATGTCTAAAAATTGCCCAAAACTTGTATACAAGCCAGCGGGTGGAACAAGCCTGCCTTTTAGTTACACAAAGTCACAGGTTTTCATTGTGCACTATTACAACCTTCTAGCCACTGGCATTCTGACAACAAATGACATCATCAGTTGATAAGGAGGATGTCAGCTGCCTGCACAGCATCCTGCTTTGACACTCCCCTGTCCCTCTCCATCAGTGCTGGGGTCACATTAGCTCAGTGATGGAGAAAAACTGAGGGAGAAGAGAAACACTGGAATACTAGTCAGTACCAGTGTGCAAAAGTGTGTTTTTGCTTTGGAAGAATAAATCACCTCTAATGTTGGGTGTCCTACATATGTGGGTGTTGCTGCATTATATAAAACTAGTAAATAGTTTTTCACATTTTAGAATGGGAAGCCCGTTTAAAAATATGGACAGTCTTGAGGCACCCCACTGTCCATAATTTTAAAGGGTGCCTTGACTGAAAAAAGGGTTGAGAAACACTGATCTAGCAGTACTTAAACTTCTGACTAAAGTTGTACTTTAAATTTACTGGTAATTCCGGTTTCCCCTTGGTAGTTTTTAGTGTGCCCTGCTAGGTTGTAATGTCTATACTATATAACTAGCTTAGTCTGTTCAGGATACCTGCCTCTCCACAACTGTTTCACAGTTTTCTGGCCTAATATCAGTGGTATTTGAAGTAAAATGATCTTCATGCTTTTTGTTCATAATGTGTAATCTCTCACCCCACTTCTGATACTCATTTATTTACAAATGTACCCATGTGCTGTTTTTGTCATTTTAGAAATAAAGGTTTGAATAATATTATCAATCTAGTAAGCCTTGCAATGTGTTTTAAGTTACATTTAGGTTAAGGTCTTAAATACTGCCAATCCATACCCGTTCGAGATCCACAAATGTAGGCTGTGATATGCAAAGAGTAAGCTTATGTCTTGAATTTCTTTATTTCTAAAAAAAAAAAAAAAACAAAAAAAAACCATGCTTAAAGTATTGATGTATTCTGGTTCTATAGGAAGAAAAATCTTACTTGTATTTTTTGCATACAGCTGTCTCTAAAGTGCCGGGCACCTGAGGTATCTTCGTTCATCTGCCAAGCCTTTGAAGCCATCTTGAAGAACTGAGCTTTGACCTTCGCTCCATGCCAGCTTTTTGATGATCACTACTCTTCCTGCATTGAGACAGGACAAAAGAATGCCGTGTGTGCATGTTTCTGCTCCTTTTCTAATCTGCAAAGTATGGACCAAATGATGAAAATTGATTTTATGCTCTTACTCACAAGCCTCCTTTTTAAACCCTTTGTTTCCACTTGAACAGCAAAGGGGTTAAACTGTTTCCTACTCTCATGAGTATGTTTGGTGGCTTTCACTCCTTTTTATGGTAGATGCTGTATTATCTCTGTAAGAGGTAGGTTCTGTTGGACCCTATTAACTTAAAAAAAAATGAAGAATTTGAACTGAAATGTATATAATAAAAACTTTCATACGTGTGACTCTTTTATTCTTATTTCTTTTCTGCTATAACTTGATGCCTATTGGTGGAAACATTCTGTAAATTATTATAACCTGTGATTATTTATTACAGGTACTTATATAGCGCCGTCAATTTTCATATATATTGTACATTCACATCAGTCCCTAACCCTCAAGGGGCGTACAATCTAAGGTCCCTAACTCACATTTACATACTAGGGACAATTTAGACAGGAGCCAATTAACCTACCAGCAAGTCTTTTGGAGTGTGGGAGGAAACTGGAGTACCCAAAGGAAACCCATGCAGGCACAGGGAAAACATGCAAACTCCAGGCAGATGGTGCCGTGGTTGGGATTTGAACCAATGACCCTAGTACTGCCAGGTGGAAGTGCTAACCATTTAGCCACTGTGCTGCCCTTAGTACTCTCTACAGTGCTGTCTTTAACTTTCTGTTCGGTCCAGCACCAACTGACCACCTCAAGGCAGAGGGACTCTGGGATTCTGCCCATTTTCTTGTGAGTCCAGTCACAGCCACCTCACGTCATTACATGAGCACTGATCTGTCCTTGAAGAATGCCTGCACCAACCCCCCCCCCTTCGCCAACTTCTCAAATCCCTATTGCCCTCAGAATAAAAAGAAGCAGGGGTAACATCACAGGAACAGCTAGAAGAAGGCTGTATGTATAGGGGTTTAAAGGCTAAGTTTTGGGGGGGTTTTACTTCAGAAACAAATGTGCATTTATAATTTTTTTCCTGTAGGAACTTGCAAAGAATTGCACCTGTGATCAGTGGATCACGGGTGCAATGTAATTTTAATTTTCCTGCAGAAAAGTCCCATGGCTTTCAGCCTGTACATCTGTACAGGCTGTCAGTTTGAAAGCTGCAGGGTAGCTGAGTGAGCTACAAGGGCGCTCATTAGCGCCCTCACAGTTCATTGAGAACTACAAGCCATCTGCAGCAGTGGTTCTCTCATTCACAGATTCCTGTAAATGAATTCTGCGCACAGCACCTCTCACTGGGGAGGTGGGGGGTAGGAGAAGGTCCTGGAAAATGTTACATCCTAAATATGAGTGTAACATGCTTCAAAAGGTGAATTTATCCTTTACAGAAAAAAAAAGGGTGGAGGGATACTGTTGCTAGGAAGCATGGGACTTCTCAAGGAAGCTGCCTATCACCCCCTCAAGAAAATGCCTAACGTCCTCTGTTGCTAGGATGCAGTTGGCTCTTGTACAAGCCCAATTCCAAAAAAGTTACCCTGTGTAAAATTTACATAAAAACAATGCAATAATTTGCAAATCTCATAAACCCATATTTTATTCACAATCGAAAATGGAAAACATATCAAATGTTTAAACTGAGAAAATATACTATTTTGAGAAAAAAAAAATAAGGCGATTTTGAAATTGATGGCAGCAACACCGCTCAAAAAATTTGGGACAGGGCAGCAAAAAGTGTTACTAACATGAGTATAAAAAATGTCATCATAGAGAGTCAGAGGGGTTAATTTACTAAAACTGGAGAGTGCAAAAATCTGATGCAGCTCTGCTAGAAACCAGATCAGCTTACAGGTTTCAGAATAATATTCTTTGATGTAAAATTGCAAAGACTTTAAATATATATCATCATCTACAGTACATATCATCAAAAGATTCCAAGAATATGGGGAAATCTCTTGTGCGCAAAGGACAAGGCTGAAACACAATATTGGATGCCCGTGATCTTCAGGCTCTGCATTAAAAACAGGTATGATTCCTCGATGGATATCACTGCATAGGTTTGGGAATACTTGCAAAAATCACTGTGAACACAAATCACCGTGCCATTCAAAAATGCAAGTTAAAGCTCTATCATGCAAAGAAAAAGCCATGTCTGAATGTGATACAGAAACACTGCTGTCTTCTCTGGGTCAAAGCTCATTTAAAATGGTCTGTTGCAAAGTGGAAAACTGTTTTGTGGTCAGACAAATCGAAATTTGACCTTTGGCAACCGTGGGCTGTGTCCTCCAGACTAAAGAGGAGAGGCCAAGGCACAGGACCTTAGTCACAGATTTTACTTTTTAACAGATCTGAACACAGAGCAAGTTTACTGAAATTAATGCAGCTGTATGAATGAGTAAGTGAAAAGCAATAAGGATAGGGAAATGTAATCCAAATTCACCCAAAATGAACCCAGTCCTTCAAAAGCATGCTATGGGGGTACTATTCTTTGCAGTGTTTTAATTAATTAGACTGCATAAAATATCCTCAAAAAATGTCTGCCTGCTAGTGCCTATACTATGTACAATCCCTGCTGTGCACAGCCTCAGTTGTGCTGTCTTCTTAGCACTATGCCAAATCAGTGAGTCACTAGAGGCCGATCTGTTGACAGTCTTAAGATTTACTGTTTATGAGGTGGGGAGGAAGCATCAGGAATGACAGAGACTGTGCTGGGGGAACACAAATTAGGGAGAGAGAAAAGCAGAATTGGTGACAGGACAAACTCTGCTGCCAGAAAGACACAAAAAAAAGTTACTTGCAGGGATAGTGTCTTATCTCCCTGGAAACAACCCTGCAAACTGTACTCAGCACTGTACAGGCTCTGTCAACCCTCCTTTCTAGCTGAGCCAAGACATACAATCAAGGCTTGAAATGCACACATTTTAATTACAAAAATTGACATAATGTTTGAGACCAATGAGAGGGGGAGAGTTTGCAAAAAGGAAATGACTGCTCTGGGCTTCAACAAAATGGCGGTCTCCGACAAGAAGACACAGGAGCAATGCAGGAGGTAATTTAGAGCAAACGCTAATTTTGATAGCATAATTATTCATGTAGGATGTACAGTATGTTCTAAACAATGTGCACAATGGAATCATTTGTTTCGTATTAATTTGTTAAGCTAACAATTTAGTTTTGTCATTGTTATTTTACAATCTATTTGAATTTCAGAAGATGGCTATATTCTTTCTATTTCATTTTATTCAAACTTCAGAAGATGGCTATATTCTATTTTATTCTATTCTATTTAAGTTTCGGAAGATGGCTATATTTTTTCTATTCTATTTAAATTTTGAAAGACAGCTACTGTATATTCTTTCTCTTTTATTCTATTCTATTAAAATTTTGGAAGATGGCTATATTCTTTCTATTTTATTTATATTTAAAAATTTCTGTTTCAAAAGATGTATATATTATATCTATTTTATTCTATTCGAAATTCAAATTTCGGAAAACTATGAAAGAGCTATATTCTTTCTATTCTATTTCGAATTTCGCAATACTGCTATATTTTTTCTATTTTATTCTATACAAATTTCAGAAGACGACTATAGTCTTTCTATTTTATTTTATTTGTTCTATTTGAAATTTGAATTTCGGAAGATGGCTTTCTATTTTATTCTATTCTATTCAAATTTTTAAATTGGAGTTTTGGAAGACAGCTATATTCTTTCTTTTCTATTCTCTTTTTTTCTGTTCTTTTCTATTCTATTTTATTTTCAGCTTATTCTAATCTAATATTTTCTATTCTATTCTTTCATTTGCTATTTTAATTCTTTTATATTTTATTCTTTTTTTTTTTTTATTCCTTTTTTTTCTGTTCTTTTCTATTCTATTTTGTTTTATTCGATTCTATTCTTTTATATTCTATTCTATTAAGCAGCCTAAATAGGAATCCTCTTATTTCACTTTTATACCTTACTGTTACTTATTTCCATGTCAGATTTGTTGAAATTCGCTACTATTGTGATTTAAAAATTCAAATACATCCAAATCTTCATATAACTAAACATTTTGTCTGAGTTTCGATTCATAACTAAACAAACTGCACATATCTAATATGTTCTTTTGTGAAAAAAACTGATTATCAAATGTAATGGGTAAGGTTCCACTTTTAAGTACCTAACTGCATGAAAATTTAGTTTGTTAAAGTAGCATAATTATATATATCTTAAATAATTGCCTTGTTTTTCTTTCTATAAAATACTGGTTGTGTGTGTGGTTTTTTTTTTTTTTGGAAGTTTTTTGGAAGAAATTTTGTTTCTGGTGTCCTTCGACAGCTCTTTGGTCTTCCCCATAGTGTGGAGTTTGGAGTGTGACTGTTTGAGGTTGTGGACAGGTGTCTTTTATACTGATAACAAGTTCAAACAGGTGCCATTGATACAGGTAATGAGTGTAGGACAGAAGTACAGGTCTGTGAGAGCCAGAAATCTTGCTTGTTTGTAGGTGACCAAATACCTATTTTCCACCATAATTTGTAAATAAATTCTTTCCAAATCAGCCAATGTGATTGTCTGGATTTGTTTTCTCATTTTGTCTCATAGTTGAGGTCTACCTATGGTGCCAATTACAGGTCTCTCTCATCTTTTTAAGTGGGAGAACTTGCACAATTGGTGGCTGACTAAATACTTTTTTGCCCCACTGTACTAATTTGGTTGGCGAGTTTTGCACGCTGCTGAAGATGCTCTCTGTCCTGGGATGTACTATAATTAGAGATGAGCGAATCGAAGTATCCGAAGTGGAATTCGAGTCGAATATCGGAAAAATTTCGATTCGTGCCGAATCCGAAAAACAGCCTAATTCGGACGCGCGAATCGAAATTTTTCCGAAAATGGCGGCTGACATGTGCGGCGACGGAGCGGGGATGTCGGGGAAGGCGCGCAGACAAGGCGCGCTGCCCCATAATGCATTCCTCAACGACATGTGATCGCATCAGCCAATCAGCAGCCAGCCAGCCAGCACTGTGTAATGGTCGAGGTATATATAGCGGCCATTTTGGAAATCTTCATTTGCCTGCAGTCATTGAACAGAGGCAGACCGCTCTGTACTAGGGACAGGGACAGAGTTAGGGCCACAGAAACGAGAATTGGGGACAGAGAGAAGTTACTTAGGGACAGAGAACCATTACTCAGGGACACAGACTTGTTAATGAGGGCCACAGAATCGTTATTTAGGGACAAAGAAACGCTAGTTAGGGCCACAGAATTCATACTCAGGGACAGACAGAATTTTCACTCAGTGCCAGAGAATTGTTACTTAGGGCCACAGAAACGTTATTAGGGCCACAGAATTTTTACTCAGGGGACAGACAGAATTGTTACTGAGTGCCAGAGAATTGTTACTCAGGGACAGACAGAATTGTTACTGAGTGCCAGAGAATTGTTATCAGGGACAGACAGAATTGTTACTGAGTGCCAGACAGAATTGTTACTCAGGGACAGACAGAATTGTTACTGAGTGCCAGAGAATTGTTACTCGGGGACAGACACAAAATTGTTACTTGCAGACCACAGAATTGTTACTCAGCACAGACACAGAATTGTTACTGAGTGCCAGAGAATTGTTACTCAGGGACAGACAGAATTGTTACTGAGTGCCAGAGAATTGTTACTCAGGGACAGACAGAATTGTTACTGAGTGCCAGAGAATTGTTACTCAGGGACAGACAGAATTGTTACTGAGTGCCAGAGAATTGTTACTCAGGGACAGACAGAATTGTTACTGAGTGCCAGAGAATTGTTACTCGCACAGACAGACAAAATTGTTACTTGCACAGACACAGAATTGTTACTCGCACAGACACAGAATTGTTACTCAGGGCCACAGAATTCATACTCAGGGACAGACAGAATTGTTACTGAGTGCCAGAGAATTGTTACTCAGGGACAGACAGAATTGTTACTGAGTGCCAGAGAATTGTTACTCAGGGACAGACAGAATTGTTACTGAGTGCCAGAGAATTGTTACTCGCACAGACACAAAATTGTTACTTGCACAGACACAGAATTGTTACTCACAGACACAGAAGAATTGTTACTCAGGGCCACAGAATTCATACTCAGGGACAGACAGAATTGTTACTGAGTGCCAGAGAATTGTTACTCAGGGACAGACAGAATTGTTACTGAGTGCCAGAGAATTGTTACTCAGGGACAGACAGAAATTGTTACTGAGTGCCAGAGAATTGTTACTCGCACAGACACAAAATTGTTACTTGCACAGACACAGAATTGTTACTCGCACAATTGTTTACTCACACAGAATTGTTACTGAGTGCCAGAGAAATTGAGAATTGTTACTCAGGGACAGACAGAATTGTTACTGAGTGGGCGCACAGAGAATTGTTACTCAGGGAAGACAGACAATTTGTTACTGAGTGCCACAGAGAATTGTTACTCAGGGACAGACAGAATTGTTACTGAGTGCCAGAGAATTGTTACTCAGGGACAGACAGAATTGTTACTGAGTGCCAGAGAATTGTTACTCAGGGACAGACAGAATTGTTACTGAGTGCCAGAGAATTGTTACTCGCACAGACACAAAATTGTTACTTGCACAGACACAGAATTGTTACTCGCACAGACACAGAATTGTTACTCAGGGCCACAGAATTCATACTCAGGGACAGACAGAATTGTTACTGAGTGCCAGAGAATTGTTACTCAGGGACAGACAGAATTGTTACTGAGTGCCAGAGAATTGTTACTCAGGGACAGACAGAATTGTTACTGAGTGCCAGAGAATTGTTACTCGCACAGACACAAAATTGTTACTTGCACAGACACAGAATTGTTACTCGCACAGACACAGAATTGTTACTCAGGGCCACAGAATTCATACTCAGGGACAGACAGAATTGTTACTGAGTGCCAGAGAATTGTTACTCAGGGACAGACAGAATTGTTACTGAGTGCCAGAGAATTGTTACTCAGGGACAGACAGAATTGTTACTGAGTGCCAGAGAAATTGTTACTCGCACAGACACAAAATTGTTACTTGCACAGACACAGAATTGTTACTCGCACAGACACAGAATTGTTACTCAGGGCCACAGAATTGTTACTCAGGGACAGACAGAATTGTTACTGAGTGCCAGAGAATTGTTACTCAGGGACAGACAGAATTGTTACTGAGTGCCAGAGAATTGTTACTCAGGGACAGACAGAAATTGTTACTGAGTGCCAGAGAATTGTTACTCGCACACAGACACAAAATTGTTACTGAGCACAGACACAGAATTGTTACTCGCACAGACACAGAATTGTTACTCAGGGCCACAGAATTGTTACTCAGGGACAGACAGAATTGTTACTGCACAGCCAGAGAATTGTTACTCAGGGACAGACACAGAATTGTTACTGAGGCCAGAGAATTTCATACTCAGGGACAGACAGAATTGTTACTGAGTGCCAGAGAATTGTTACTCAGGGACAGACAGAATTGTTACTGAGTGCCAGAGAATTGTTACTCAGGGACAGACAGAATTGTTACTGAGTGCCAGAGAATTGTTACTGCACAGACACAAAATTGTTACTTGCACAGACACAGAATTGTTACTCGCACAGACACAGAATTGTTACTCAGGGAACAGAATTCATACTCAGGGACAGACAGAATTGTTACTGAGTGCCAGAGAATTGTTACTCAGGGACAGACAAATTGTTACTGAGTGCCAGAGAATTGTTGTTACTCAGGGACAGACAGAATTGTTACTGAGTGCCAGAGAATTGTTACTCGCACAGACACAAAATTGTTACTTGCAGTGCCACAGAATTGTTACTCGCACAGACACAGAATTGTTACTCAGGGCCACAGAATTGTTACTCAGGGACAGACAGAATTGTTTACTGAGTGCCAGAGAATTGTTACTCAGGGACAGACAGAATTGTTACTGAGTGCCAGAGAATTGTTACTCAGGGACAGACACAAAATTGTTACTCGCACTTGCACAGACACAGAATTGTTACTCAGCACAGACACAGAATTGTTACTCAGGGCCACAGAATTCATACTCAGGGACAGACAGAATTGTTACTGAGTGCCAGAGAATTGTTACTCAGGGACAGACAGAATTGTTACTGAGTGCCAGAGAATTGTTACTCGCACAGACACAAAATTGTTACTTGCACAGACACAGAATTGTTACTCAGACACAATTGTTTACTCGCACACAGAATTGTTACTCGCACAGACACAGAATTGTTACTCAGGGCCACAGAATTCATACTCAGGGACAGACAGAATTGTTACTGAGTGCCAGAGAATTGTTACTCAGGGACACCTAATCGTTGAATTAAATAGTATGTCAGACAACATGCAGAGGAGTGGCAGAGGAGGCAATGTTTTAGGAGCGAGCAGACGTGGCAGCAGAGGAAGGGGTCGAGGCAGCAGTATTCGCAGCCAGAGGCCAGTGCTCCCGGTGTCATCCAGCGGTCGTGTCTCCACCGACAACCCTGCCGTCATTGATTGGTTGGCTCGGTCGTCTTCCTCTTCCCAGGTCACCTCTGACACCTACAGCCAACGGTCGGTGGGTACGTCAGACACAACCGTTAGTTGGCATGGCCCGGGACCAAGCCCACTGAAATCACGTGTCCTCTACCTGCCCCTGTCCTTTGCTGTTCCCTCACCAAGCGAAGTATCGCATGCTGTGGGCTCAGCCCCACTGTACAGTGAGGAAGAGCTAACAGAGGGCGGTCAGGAACGGGGGGAGACATCGGCCTTTTCAGCAGCCAAGCGAACAAGTACTGGCGAGGAGAGTGGCTCGGTAGCCGGTCTAGAGACAGGTCTGTCTCCTGACCCAGACGCAGCCGAGGGGGGCTAGTAGTGAGGCGGAGACCCTACTTGATGATGAGGAGGTTGATCGCACTTGGCAGCCTCGTCGTCATCAGGCAATTTCTTCCGCATCATCAGGAGAAGAGGGTGGCAGCTTGGCAGCGAGCAAAACAGTCGGTGGGTTGCCCAGGAGACAGCAGCAGGGTCGCATCAGTGTCAGTGGAGCCAAACGTCCACGGAGTAGTTGCACCAGCTCCACTGCAGCCTACCACCACGGCCAGTAGTGGTGCCGCGAGTGCGCCACGGAGGAAGTAGCAGTCAGCCAGTGAAGAGTAGCGGGGGCAAAGTTTCCTACTCGGTGGTGTGGCAATTTTTCCTCAAGCCGGCCGAGGAAGTAAACGTAGCCGTATGTCGACTATGTGGCCAGAAATGCAAGCGTGGCCAGGGGGCCCATGTTGGGACTACAGCGCGTTGCGTCAGCATATGCAGCGTCACCATTCGGTGGCCTGGGAAAACCGTGATAAACATACGGCGGTTCTGCCTGCTGCCCCAGCCCCCGCTCCATCACCCGCTCCGTTACTTGCTCCGTCACCCGACGTCGTCAATCGCCCTCTATCAGCCAGTCAAGGCTCCAACACCTCTGCTGAGGGGAGTTGTCGCTCGTTGCATCTTCCGCTCGTTCAGATGCTCCTTCTCCTGCTACTCCTCTTCTCGGATTCCGTCAACAGTCTTTCTTGGAATCCGTATCCAAGAGACAACAGTTTGCGAGCACGCACCCGACGGTGCAAAAGCTGAACGTCCTCCTGTCCAACGTCCTGTCCAAGTTGCTGGTGCTGCAGTCCCTCCCTTTCCAACTGGTGGACTCAGCACCTTTCCGAGAAATGATGGCTTGTGCCGCGCCGCGGTGTGGAGAGTGCCAAGCCGTCATTTCTTTGCCCAAAAGGCAGTGCCAGCCCTGCATTCACATGTAGAAGAGATGGTGGGCCAGTCTTTGAGCATGTCGGTCTCTGCCAAAGTGCACGGCAGCGCCGACGTGTGGAGCTGTAACTACGGTCAGGGACAGTACATGTCATTTACGGCCCACCACTGGGTGAACGTGGTGCCGGCACAGCCGCAGCACCAGCAACTTGGACAGGTCACGACGCTTTTGCCTCCACGTTTGCACGTCCTTGGTCCAGCAAGCATGTCCGCCTCTACCACCTCTTTTTCCGCCGTGTCCTCAGCCGCCACCCCCGTGCCAAGTCCCATTACCCGACCGGCATATCACATGTGCAGGGCGCAACGGTGTCACGCTGTGCTGCACCTGGTATGCCTTGGCGAAGTATGTGTTGTGGTTGGGGGGGGTGACGTTTGGTGGGGTGTCACACAGGGGAGGAACTTCTGAGTGTAATGAACAGAGAAATCGACAGATGGCTGTCTCCGCGCAACAAACTAAAAATCGGAACCATGTTGACTGACAACGGAAAGAACATGGTGTCTGCTCTGCGTCAAGGAAGGTTGTGCCATGCGCCATGCATGGCTCACGTGTTCAATCTGGTTGTCAAGCGGTTCCTAAAATCCACCATCCCACTGCAAGACATCCTTAAAATGTCACGTAAACTGTGCATGCATTTCAGCCATTCCTACACCGCAAAGAACACCCTCATTGAGCTGCAGCGGCAGAAGAACGGAATTCCACAGCATCGCCTGATCTGCGACGTTTGCAACAAGGTGGAATTCAACCCTACACATGTTAGACCGCCTTTACGAGCAGCGAAAGGCCATCACCGATTTCCTGATGTTACAAGCGGATAAAATAAAAGGTACTCCCCGTAACTTAGATGTCAGCCATTGGCAGCTCATGCGTGACACCTGCCGCTTGCTCAGGCCCTTTGAGGAGGCCACGCTATTCGTGAGTCGGCAGGACTATGGGATGAACGACGTCATTCCTCTGTTGCACGTCCTGGAACAAATGCTGTTAACAATGGCTGGTCAGGGTGCGGTAGACGTGGCGCACAGATCTCAACGCCACATGACCCCTGTGGGGGGCAGGACAGGACAGGAAGAAGAGGAGGAGGTAGAGGGAGGACATTTGTGTCTCAGGAATTATTGAGTGAAATGGGTGGTTTTTCCACTCAGCGGACAGGAGTGGAGGAGCAGGAGCATCTGGTAGAGGAGGAGGAGGAGGAGACAGAGGACCCAGACGCACGTGGCAGTATGCTGTGGAGATGGAGGCAGGGAGTCCCTCGCATTCCTTGGCACAAATGGCCCATAGCATGCTCGGTTGCTTGCGTAGTGCGACAGCCCGAATAATAACCATCAGACAGAGGGATGACTTTTGGCTGTCACCTTGTTGGACCCTCGCTACCGGTCCAAAATGGTGGCCTTTTTTCACACCTGCTGAGAGGGAGGCCAAAATTACGTACTATAAAAACCACCTATGTAGTCAGTTGGTCTCTGCCTTTGTGCGCCAAGTCCATCCTCAGACACTGTGGGCCCTGTGCGCTCGCGTTCCGCTGGCATGGCAGCAGGGGAGGGGGGTGGGGTGGTAGGAGCAGTGGCAGCTCCACCAGCAGCGGCAGTGGCCTCAGTCTGCAGTCGTTGATGAGTAGCTTTCTTCACCAGCGCAGTGAGGAAACTACTACCAGCCGCAGCAGCAGCAGCAGCAGCATCAGGTGGACCTGGAGCGGAGCTCAAACAACAGGCTTGGGCTACTTGGACAGCACCCTGCCAATCCGAGGTAAGACAATCCCCTTACTAATGGGCAACGAAACTTGACCTTTGGCCCCAACTAGCTGAATTTGCTTGAAAGGCTGTCATGCCTTCGGCCACAATAGCGTGGCATCGGAGCGCGTGTTTAGTGGCGGCAGGATGGTATTGTAACTCCGCGGAGGACACAGACTGGTCCACCAATAAGTGTGGAAGACTCACGTTTGTGGAAAACAGACTCAGGCGTGGATTAGTACTGGATTTCAAACGCACCAGTTCCTGACACAATGGACTGTCAACTCCGCCATGAATCATGCCTCAAACATGTGCCCACTTTGGGGGAGGTCTCCTCACAACTGCTGGTGTGTTTAATTTTTTTACAGACATTAGGGTGCTGGCAGATTACGGTACCTCTTATAGCTGCTGCCAGGCCCCCTAATCTGCATAGGCCCCTCTATAATACCGCCCATCACAGCATGCTGCTAGGGTCCTCTCTGCATGGTTCCCAGAACGGGCCTCCCAATCAGCTGCTGTCTCCATGCGCCACACTCAGGGCCATGTGCCACTTTCAGGGTCCTCCACACTGCTGCTAGTGTTAAATATTTTTAGACAACAAGGCAATTCTGCAGGCCTAATGTGTCCAACTAATCTGGCTGCCAGGTCCGCAAATCTGCCATGGGCCGCCTTTGTGCCACTTTCAGGTCTCGCACATGCTGGTGTGTTAAATTATTTGTTTGTAAGTAGGATGAGGGTTGCATGGCAGATTTACGGGCCATCACATATAGCTGCTTGCCAGGGCCCCTAAAATATGCATTAGGCCCCCCATATACCAGCCTCCATTGCTGGAACTGCTGCTGCCAAGGTTCCAGAGGTCAACTGTCTATGTGTCCCCTGTACGGTTCCTACCATTGCTGCTGGTCTGACCAACAAGCTCCACACTCTTGCTGTTCCATAGTGACTAACTTTCAGGTCTCATCACACTGCTGTGTGTTAAAATTTTTTTGACATAGGGTGCAGGCAGATTACGGGCCTCAACATAGCTGCTGCCAGCCCCTACATCATAGCCTGCTGCCTAATGTTCCATAGTCTGTCATGGTCCCCTGTATCGGCCTCATTACTGCTGTCCCATCTGCTCACAACCACTCTGACTGCCAATGTGCCACATATCGTTCACACTGCTGGAGTGCTAAATTTTAGACATTAGGGTGCCAAGTCCCAGAGTACTCTCATAAGGGACCCTGTACCCACCGACCTCCTCATTCTGTGTCGCCAATTGCTGTCATGGGTCCACTGTCTCCATTGCTGCGTCTCATCACACTCTCTGCTGCCCATGCTGCACACTTTCAGGTCTCTTCAGCACTTGCTGGTTGTGTTAAATTTTTTGACATAGGGTGCAGGCAGATTAACGGGGCCTCACATAGCTGCTGCCAGGCCCCTAATCCTGCCATGGGCCCCCTATATACCGCACCTCCTCCATGCTGCTGCCAAGTTTAGGGAGTACTCTCATGGGACCCGCTGTACGGCCGTGCATTGCTGCTGTCTAAGATCGCCATACTCTTGTCTGCCATGTTGCGCACTTTCTGGGTCTCATTCACGCACTGCTAAACGGTTGTTAAATTTGTTTTGGACATGTCGCGGGGTGTCAAGTGCAGATTTCGGGCCTCACCTAGCTGCTGCCAGGCCACCCTTCCTAATCATGCCATGGGCCACAATATACCGCCTCCTCATGTCTGCTGCCAAGGCCAGATGGTCGGTAATTTGGTCTTCCTTTACGGCATCACATTTGATGCTTGTCTCTATCGCCAACACCTCTCGCCTGCCATTGTGCCTACTTTCAGTGGTCTCTTCACATTCTGCTATATGACGATTAATTTTTGACATAGGGTGGCAGGCAGATTAGCGGGACCTCACATAGCTGCTTCTGCAACGCGAGAGCCTCACTCTAATCTGCCTCTATTGGGCCCTATAATACCGCAGCCTCCTCAGGCTGCTGAGGCTGGCCAAAGATCTTAGAAGGTCATCTCATGGTACCCAGTAGCGGACTCGTCAGCTCATTGCTGCTTGTTCTTCCATCGACCAACAATCTGCCATGTGCCACTTTCAGGTCTCCTCACCCACTGCTGGTGTGTTGAATTTTTTGAGACATATGGAGGTGCTGGCAGATTACTTGGCCTCTCACATAGCTGCTGCCAGCCCCTATTTTCCCCCTTCGGCTCCCCTTGGCAGGGTCCGAGGCCCCCTTTCTTTCCATGTCGCCATTTTTCAGGTCTCTTCCACTGCGGGTTTGGGGTGTTTTTTTTTTTTGACTTTGGGGTGAGGCAGTTTGGGGGCCCTAATAGGGGGTTTGCCGGGCCCTAATTGCCAGGGGCCCCCTTTTATACCCCCTCCTATGCTGCTCCCAAAGTTGAGTTCTCATGGGCCCAGGTGGGCCCCCCTTGGGCTTTTCCCCATCCCCACCTTGCTGCCATTTTCCCATTTAGGTTTTTCCCAATGGGTGTTTTAAAAATTTTTTGACAGGGGGTTTGCGGCGAAAAGGGGCCCTAAATTTAGCTGGCCAGGGCCCCTAATCTGCCAGGGGCCCCTATATACGTTTCCTAAGTGCTGCAAGCCCGATTTGTCAGGGGTCCCTGTAGGTTTCCCATTGTGTGTCCCATCCCCCCACCCCCTTTTGGTTTTGGGGCCCATTTAGGTCTCTTCAA
>CATNWA010001086.1:0-32149 GCA_951230385.1 Staurois parvus | reverse complement strand
TTTCCCCCTTTCCCCCTCCGAATTCCAGAAAATAGCCTTACCTTCTCAGACACTCTTTTCCAAGATACCTGCTAGAATTTGAACGTGTAGATTTTACTGAACATAGTGCGAATCCATCTGGATGTTGATACAAAGCAAAATGAATCAGTTAAAATCTTGCATTTTTTCATGTGAGGGCAAAAAAGTTAAAACGGTTTTTGCTTCTAACATCTAATTGCACGGCATTGTGAAGCATGCTTCTGTCCACAAAAAAACCGGTGGTGAAAGAGATGCTAGATATGGTAGCTCATGATGAAGTGCTGAAAGGGATGCTAGATATGGTAGCTCACGATGAAACACCTTATGTGTATGATCTCCACCTCTTTCTAGGAGACCTTTGTTTCTTCCTACACTTTGGAATCAAGAAGCGCATGGTGATTTAGGACGAGTCCCACAAAGATTGATAGATGAAGATGCTTTACCGATCATGAGCGGGCTTTGGAAGAGCTTAACCTGCATCACATAAAGTAGAATGCTTAAACACAATATTATAGCAAATTCAGACAAGTACAAAGCTCCAGAGTCTATGAAACGTTTGAAAAAGACCAATGCCACTCAGTTGGGAGTACAATCCCTTGTTCTGGTCTCGCTATGCTGGAGAAGAAATTCCATCTGAGCAGAGCACAAAAACAGCAGATTCTAAAACACAGAAAATTACACAGCACAGCCGAAGCGGTTTTTCTTACAAAGCGGTGGCAAGAAAATGCTGAAAAATAAAATAAAGCAGATAGTGTAGGAAATGAGGTAAACTGCCTTTGGCAGAGGAGAGAGTAATGGATTTAAGAAAGGAAGATAAATGATCTTGACACTTTCAAGCTTGACACTTGCGTGCAGTGCTGTTTAAAGAATACGACATGGCTCATTTGGAATTGACTTACTTGCTGTGCCAATGATTTCAGATTGGATTTATTATGTTTGAACCAGTGAGCAACGAACACTGGTGTTAAAATATTTGAATTGATTTACTGAAAGCTTTCGGTTGGAAAATTCACTGGTTTGCAGAATGCTCTAATTTTTGTGAGAACAAGATAGAAGATCAGTTACCTGCACTACATTAAAATTCTGATTATAATCATTGATGCACAACAGGAATCTGAAGTTACTCAGTGTGGAGTATGTCGTTTATGATGAAGCAGACAAACTTTTGCTGAGCAGCTGCAGGAGTTCCTAGCCCGCATTCCAGAAAATAGCCTAACGTTGGTTTTCTCAGCCACTCTTTCCAAGATGCTGCTAGAATTTGAACGTGTAGATCTTACTGAAACTTTGATAATCCGTCTGGATGTTGATGCAAAGCTAAGTGAATCAGTTAAATCTGGCATTTTTTCATGCGAGGGCAGAAAATAAAAGTGCTTTGCTTCTTCATTGTGAAGCCTTCAGATTTGTTGTCATATTTGTGTCCACCAAACACCGTGCTGAAAGGAATGCTAGATATGGTAGCTCACGATGAAACACCTTATGTGTATGATCTCCACCTCTTCTAGGGAGTTCTTTGTTTCTTCCCACACTTTGGAATCAAGAAGCGCATGGTGATTTAGGACGAGTCCCACAAAGATTGATAGATGAAGATGCTTTACCGATCATAAACGGGCTTTGGAACAGCTTAACCTGCATTACATTAAGTAGAATGCTTAAACACAATATACAGTCATGGCCGAAATTGTTGGCACCCTTGATATTTTTCCTGAAAATCAAGTATTTCACACAAAAAAGGTATTGCATTAACACATGTTTTGCTATACACATGTTTATTCCCTTTGTATGTACTGGAACAAATATAAAACAGAGGCAGAAAAGCAAATATGACATAATGTCACACAAAACCCCAAAAATGGGCTGGACAAAAGTATTGGCACCCTTAACTTAATATTTGGTTGCACACCCTTTGGAAAACATAACTGAAATCAGTCGCTTCCTATAACCATCAATAAGCTTCTGACACCTCTCACCCGGAATTTTGGACCACTCTTCCTTTGCAAACAGCTCCAGGTCTCTCTTATTGGAAGGACACCTTTTCCCAACAGCAATTTTAAGATCTCTCCACAGGTGTTCAATGGGATTTAGATCTGGGCTCATTGCTGGCCACTTCAGAACTCTCCCAGCGCTTCTTTGCCATCCATTTCTGAGTGCTTTTTGACGTATGTTTGGGGTCATTGTCCTGCTGGAAGACCCAGGATCTTGGACGCAAACCCAGCTTTCTGACACTGGGCCCTACAGTGCGACCCAAAATCCTTTGGTAATCCTCAGATTTCATGATGCCTTGCACACAGTCAAAGGCACCCAGTGCCAGAGGCAGCAAAACAACCCCAAAACATCATTGAACCTCCACCATATTTTACCGTAGGTACTGTGTTTTGTTCTTTGTAGGCCTCATTCCGTTTTCGGTAAACAGTAGAATGATGTGCTTTACCGAAAAGCTCTATCTTGGTCTCATCTGTCCACAAGACGTTTTCCCAGAAGGCTTTTGGCTTACTCAAGTACATTTTGGCAAACTGTAGTCTTGCTTTTTTATGTCTCTGTGTCAGCAGTGGGGTCCTCCTGGGTCTCTGCCATAGCGTTTCATTTCATTTAAATGTCGACGGATAGTTCGCGCTGACACTGATGCTCCCCCTGAGCCTGCAGGACAGCTTGAATGTCTTTGGAACATGTTTGGGGCTGCTTATCCACCATCCGGACTATTCTGCGTTGCAATCTTTCATCAATTTTCCTCATCCGTCCACGACCAGGGAGATTAGCTACAGTGCCATGGGTTGCAAACTTCTTGATAATGTTGCGCACTGTGGACAAAGGCAAATCTAGTTCTCTGGAGATGGACTTGTAACCTTGAGATTGTTGATATTTTGCCACAATTTTGGTTCTCAGGTCCTCAGACAGTTCTCGTCTCCTCTTTCTGTTGTCCATGCTTAGTGTGGCACAGACAGACACACAATGCAAAGGTTAAGTGAACGTCTCTCCTTTTTATCTGCTTTCAGGTGTGATTTCTATATTGCCCACACCTGTTGCTTGCCCCAGGTGAGTTTACAGGAGCATCACATGCTTGTAACATTCTTATTTATCCGCAGTTGTGAAAGGGTGCCAATACTTTTGTCCAGCCCATTTTTGGAGGTTTGTGTGACATTATGTCGAATTTGCTTTCTTTCCTCCCTTTTTTTGTTTTGTCCCAATACACACAAAGGGAATAAACATGTGTATAGCAAAACATGTGTTAATGCAATACGTTTCGTGAGAAATACATGATTTCCTGGAGAAATATCAAGGGTGCCAACAATTTCGGCCATGACTGTAGCAAATTCAGACAAGTACAAAGCTCCAGAGTCTATGAAACGTTTGAAAAAGACCAATGCCACTCAGTTGGGAGTACAACTCTTGTTCTGGTCTCGCTTTGCTGGAGAAGAAATTCCATCTGAGCAGAGCACAAAAACAGCAGATTCTAAAACACAGAAAATCACAGCACAGCCGAAGCGGTTTTTTTTACAAAGCGGTGGCAAGAAAATGCTGAAAAATAAATTAAAGCAGATAGTGTAGGAAATGAGGTAAACTGCCTTTGGCAGAGGAGAGAGTAATGGATTTAAGTAGGAAGTTAAATGAACTTGACACTTTCAAGCTTGACACTTGCAGTCCTGTTTAAAGAATACGACATGGCTCATTTGGAATGGACTTACTTGCTGTGCCAAAGATTTCAGATTGGATTTATTATGTTTGAACCAGTGAGCAACGAACACTGGTGTTAAAATATTTGAATTGATTTACTGAAAGCTTTCGGTTGGAAAATTCACTGGTTTGCAGAATGCTCTTATTTTTGTGAGGACAAGACAGAAGATCAGTTACCTGCACTACATTAAAATTCTGATATAATCATTGATGCACAACAGGAATCTGAAGTTACGCAGTGTGGAGTATGTCGTTTATGATGAAGCAGACAAACTTTTGCTGAGCAGCTGCAGGAGTTCCTAGCACGCATTCCAGAAAATAGCCTAACGTTGGTTTTCTCAGCCACTCTTTCCAAGATGCTGCTAGAATTTGAACGTGTAGATCTTACTGAAACTTTGATAATCCGTCTTGTTGTTGATACAAAGCTAAGTGAATCAGTTAAATCTGGCATATTTTCATGCGAGGGCAGGCAAAAATAAAAGTGCTTTGCTTTACATTTATTGCGCGGCATTGTGAAGCCTTCAGATTTGTTGTCATTATTTGTGTCCACCAAACACCGTGCTGAAAGGAATGCTAGATATGGTAGCTCACGATGAAACACCTTATGTGTATGATCTCCACCTCTTCTAGGAAGACCTTTGTTTCTTCCCACACTTTGGAATCAAGAAGCGCATGGTGATTTAGGACGAGTCCCACAAAGATTGATAGATGAAGATGCTTTACCGATCATGAGCGGGTTTTGGAACAGCTTAACCTGCATTACATTAAGTAGAATGCTTAAACACAAGGAACTCGGACTCGGACTGATGTCTAAGGAACCGGTACGATTAAAAAATTTACTTCACAGGGAAATTTTACTCTCCAGAAAGATCCCAGGGAATCAGTGAAAAAAGTGAACTGGAAATAAGGTGTCCTTTTATGACACAGAGAATAGCTGCGATTCAACAGATCTCAGCTATTCTCTGGTCATTTCACAGTTTATGACACTCAGGAGATCATGTCAGCCCTTCGCTGGAGATCTGTGTTCTCCCTCCAGATTCTCCAGCCCAGAGCTGGAGAAACGGAGGGACCGCAAACTAAGCAGAGATAATTTACCTCTGCTTAGTAAACTGATCTTTTACTATAATCTTGCGAGATTATAGTAAAATGAGCCGTTTTTTCAGAGTTTGTAGACCGTTATCCAGCGTTTGGAGACCGTTCTCCCTTCGTTCGGAGAACTGCTTCATAAACTGCATTCACAGGAGAACTGTGTTCTCCGAGAATGCCGGAAAACTGAGCAGCGATCTATTACCGCTGGTTCACAAATGGACACCTAAGTCTGGATAATAGCCCGAGACTTTCCCTGGGTCCGGTGTATAACAATCAACAATTAATGGAGTCGAGAGAAATTGAAAGGGACCTTCAAATACCAAATAAAAAGGAAATGGCTGAGATGTTTAAAAATCTGGAAACATCAATAAAGCAAGAGATGGGCACGATTCGAGAAGATTTGGAGCAATTTTTAACTAGGGTGGAGGAAACGGAGGAAAAAGTTCAAACACATGCCCAAATTATCCCAACCTTGAAAAAAGAGATAATAGATAATAGAAAGGACCTAAAAAGATTGCTGTATATGATGGAACAACAAGAAAACAAGAAGAGATATGGAAAAAGGTAAAAGGAAGAACAAGTATTGTATATGGAGGGAAAAACATCCAAATTTTTGCAGACTTAACAGCAGAGACTTTGAGAAAAAAAGATATTGTTGAAACCCTTATTAGAAGTGCTTAAAAAACATAATGTGAACTATAGATGGGGTCGCACAGCGGGGTTTATTTGGATGGAGGGAAGGAATCACAGCGGTCCTGAGGTTCCCAGAGTATGTGGGTTTTTTTTGTGATAAATTTGGCATACAGAAACCAGAGATTCCGGGTTTGGAAGTGGAGGAGGGAGAGTTATACAATCTGGAGGAAGAAAATTGGCAGCCGGTTAGAAATCTTTTTCTTTCTATTTCTTAATGGGGGATGGGGGGGGGGGGGGGGGGAGGGGGGGGGTTGGGGGGGGGGGAAAGAAAGAGGAGGCCAACATGGAAGAAGTTCAGTTTGTAACTTTTAATGTAAAGGGACTAAGCTGCCCTGGAAAGAGATTTAGATTATCTAAGGAGTTACAACACAGGACAGCCTCAGTGTTTTTTTTGCAGGAGACACATTTGGATTTGGAATCTAAGATTGGGCTGCGCTCAAGATATTTTCCGACATGGTATTATGCGGACTCACCAATTAGAAGAGCAAAAGGGGTAGCTATAGGGTTTGCAAAAAATATTAGGTTTGAAGTGGAGAAGAGAATAACAGACCCAGAGGGCAGGTTTTTGTTCCTAAGGGGTAAGTTGCAGGATATTGATTGTACAGTTGCTAGTATATATTGCCCAAATAAGAAACCAGAGATATTCCTAAGGGAAGTATTGCAGAGGCTGATGGATTTCAAAAGAGGTCGATTGATAGTAGCGGGGGATTTTAACCTTTGTATGGATCCACGGCTGGATACTACCTCCCAAGCGAGGAGAGAGGAGTATAGGTCCTGAGATTATTAAAGAAATCATTGAATGAGTGTCAGCTGGTGGATATATGGAGAATCAGGCATATGAAAGATAGAGATTATACATTTTATTCACATGTTCACGAGACTTACTCCAGACTGGATTACGTATTGGTAGAACATCAATTTATAGACTCCGTGGTAGAGAGGTTATGATTGGAGGGAGTTCTATCTCAGACCACTCTCCGGTTGCAATGAAGTTAAGATGGGGTAGTGAAGATAGAGGTGGTTATGTGTGGCGGAGAATGAAGCACTTCTTTTGGATGAGGAGATCGACCGAAAGATTAAAATAGAAATTGAAAGATATTTTGAAGAGAATGACACTGAGGAAGTGTCGGTTGCAACATTGTGGGAAGCCCATAAAGCCTATATCAGAGGATTACTTATTGCAATAGGGGCAAAAAAGAAAAGAGAAAGGAGAGAAAAGATCAATAGACTTTTAAATGAAATAGCTGATCTGGAACAGGCTCATAAAAGGAATATCTTGAAAGAACTAAGGCAGAAGATAACAAAAAAGAAAGATGAATTAGAGAGGACAATGGAGGAAGAAAAAAGAAGAGTCTTTAATAAATTAACAAGCGAAAGGTATAGATGGGGAGATAGGCCGGGAAAACACCTAATGAGGGTGTTGAGGGAAAAGAAAAATAGGAATTATATAGAAAAAATAAGAAGAAACTCCAAGGGTGAAATGGTCCACTCAACTAAAAGAATTGCTAGAGTATTTAAAGATTATTATAGTGAATTATACAACATTATACCCCAGGACACCCCCAATAACATTGATAAAGTAAATAAAGAAAAAAGAAAGTATATTTCTAAAAAATGCAGGTCTAACAAAATTAAGTAAAATTCAACTGAATTCTTTGGATTCATAAATTACGTCAGAAGAAATAGAAATAGCACTGAAGGATAAGGAAAAGTCCGGGCCCAGACGGGTTTACTGTAAAATATTATAAAAAATATAGAGTTATTAATACCTAGATTGAAGACATATATGAACGCCCTCGGAGATAAATTGGAAATTAGGGGAGAGTCCTTACAGGCCAATATAGTTTTAATTCACAAGGAAGATAAAGACCCTTCTCAGTTTGCAAGTTATAGACCTATTGCGCTGTTGAATGTTGATACTAAATTGTTTGCAAAAGTTCTGGCAAACAGGCTTAAGGTCTTGTTGCCAGAATGGATACATGGGGATCAGGTGGGATTTGTCCCGGAAGAGAGGGTAGAGACAACGGATTAAGATCATTGTTGCTTATACAAGAGGGAAAAAAAGGGAAGACCCCAGTAATATTATTGTCAATTGATGCAGAGAAAGCATTCGATAGAGTGAACTGGAGTTTTATGATGGACACCTTGGTGGAGATGGGGTTGGGGGATAGAATTAGGAAGTGGATTGTTAATTTATATAAAGGCCCCACAGCCACTGTCTTGGTAATGGAGGAAGATCGGAGCTCTTTAGGATGTCAAATGGAACTAGACAGGGATGCCCCCTATCCCCACTATTGATTGTTTTGTCCCTGGAACTATTGTTGTCAATGATAAGAAAGAATATCAATATAAAAGGAATAAAGATAGGTGATAGAGAACATAAGGTAGCGGCCTACGCGGGACGATTTATTGTTTTTTTTGTTGGAAACCCTCGTATTTCTCTACCAAACTTAATGAAAATACTGAAAGAGTATGGGGAAATATCAAACTTAAAAATTAATCCAACAAAATCTGAAATTTTAAATATAAATCTTAAAAATAGTGAAAAAGAAAAAATACAAGAAGAATTCCCTTTGTGTGGAGAGAGAAGGAACTAAAGTATCTTGGGGTAAAATTGTCTGCCTCAATTAATAATATGTATAAGATTAATTATATTTCACTTTTAAACGAGATAAAAGAGGAATTGAAGAGGTTGGGAACTGGAAATCCGTCTTGGATGGCCGTATAAATTTGATAAAAATGATAATTTTGCCCAAAGTCTTATACAAGTTTCTAATGATCCCAATTAAACTTCCAGAGGTTTTTTTCAGGACACTAAGGAAAATGCTGTTGGGGTATATATGGAGGGAAAAAAAACCGAGGATAAGCTGACTAGAAACGCTGACTAGAATTAGAGAGGAGGCTTAGGGCTCCCAGATTTCAAGAGATATTATAAAGCGACCTTGATCGCGAGAATCTTTGACTGGACTCATAACCCAGGGAAAAGTTGGGTCAAAATTGAAAATACACTGAGTGTGGGTCCAATCTGAATAGAATTATATGGTTACCTACACATCATAGAGGTCTAGATGTTAACACAAGTATATACACTTCTATTGTTTTAAAAGTTTGGCAGATGTTACACAGACAAAGGGGTTGGGTTTTTAATTCACAGTTAATGCCACTTACTTAAAAATACAGATTACTTTGCACCGGGGAAGGAAGATATCACGGGGAATTGGATTATTAAACAGGACGCGCAACTGAGAGATATAATGGTGGGTGAGGAATTAAGATCTTATAGAGAGATGGAGAAATTAAAGGAGAGGTTTTTAGCAGAATGGACGAGGTTCGATACCACCAATTAAAACACTTTTTTGAGAGTCTCCCAAAACCGGTGAGAACTAAAAAAGATTGGAATTTATTTGAAAGTTTATTAGATACACGGGGAGATGGGAGACATGGTGTTGCTAAAATATATAGAATTTTAACGGCACTAGACACTGACACAAAATTAATTTATGTAGAGAAATGGGGAAAAGATATGGGTAGGGAGATCGATGAGGAACAGCAGAGGAAAATGCTTAGATTAATTCACGAAAATATTAGTATGAGAGAAGTAGAATTAAATTATAAGTGTTTAGTTAGATGGCACATTGCACCGAGTGTGGAGCACAAGATGAATGGGGAGAACTCTCCACTATGTTGGGAGAGGCTGTGGAGAAGTGGGTACACTATATCACATTTGGTGGGAATGTTCAAAGATACAGGTGTTCTGGGGGAAAATCGTCTATTTAATGAGGAAAATCACTAAGATCGATATTAGATTGGACCCAGAGTTATGTCTCCTTCATATCTCTGAGCTTACAGTGAGATCATATAAGGACTCAGGGGATTTGGTACTTTCTGAGTGCAGCCAAAAGCTTGATTCCTAAGTTTTGGAAAAAAAAGGAGGTTCCGACGGTAGAAGATTGGTTGATCAGAATGAATCAGTTATGTGAGATGGAAAGACTTTATTACACACACATAGACGGATGGAGATGTACCATAAAAAGTGGGGAAAATGGGAAGAATTTAGACAAGAAAGTGAAATATAGTTGATTTATACCTCTTGACGAACAATGATTTTTAGAAATGATTTTAGAAAGAAAAAGGATAGTGCTATATATTTATTTATTTATTTATTCGTTCTCTCTCTTTTGGATTTGAAAAGAAATGGCAGAGCGGGATGGAGGGGGGGAGGGGGGATATGGTGATGGGTGTGGGCGGGGAGGGGCTTAGGGGGGGGATTAGGGTTGTGGGAAATAAATAAATTATGAGGAATATAATGATTATTTAATGAAGAAAATGTTTGTTAATTATATCTGAAAAATAAATAATAAAAGAAAAAAAAAAAAAAAACTGGAAGGAAGGAAGGAAAGAAGGACGGAAGGAGGTGAAGGGAGAGATGGAAAAAAGTGGAAGGAAGGAAGGAGGGGGAGAGAGAAGGAGGGGGAGAGAAGGAGAGGGAGGGATAGACTGAAGGATGGGAGGAAGGAAGGAAGGGCAAGAGGGACATAAGAATGGAAATAATGAAGAAAGGAAAAAAGCGAAGGAAGTAGGGAAAGGAGGAAAAAAGGAAAGAAGAGAGGAGAGGATGTGAAGAAAGGAAGGAAGAGGAAAAAAGGAAGAAGAAGAAATGAAGGAAGGAAGAAGAATGGGGATGGAGGGAAGGAGGGAAGGAAAAAGAGAAGGAAGGAAGAAAGGAGTAAGGAATGTAAGGGAAAGTAGAATGGATTGAAAGGCAAGGAAAGGAAAGGAAAGGAAAGGAAGGGAAGATAAAGTGAAGGGAAGAAGAAGGAAGGAAGGAAGACGGAGGGAAGGGAAAGAAATGGAAGGAAAGAGAGGAAGGAAGGAAGGAAGGAAGAAAGGAAGGAAAGAAAGAAGGAAAGGAAGGAAAGAAAGAAGGAAGGGATCAAGGGAAAGAGAGAAGGGAGAAATGAAGGAAAAAAAGATGGAAGGAATGAAATGGAGGGAGTGTGTGGAGGGAAGGAGAAGAATGAAGGAAAGGGGAAAAAAAGGGAAGGGAGGGATAGAAAGAAGGATAGAATAAATGAAGGAAGGAAAGAAGTGCAGTAATGAGGGAAAATAAGGAGAAGAAAGAGATAAGGGAGAAAAGAAGGAAGGGACAATGAGGAAAGAAAGAAGTAAAGAAAAGAAGGAAGAGAACAAAGGAGGGAAAGATGGACAGAAGAACATAAATGAAGGAGGGAAAGGAAGGAAAGGAAAGAAAGAGAGAAGGAGGAAGGAAGAAAGGAAGGAAGGAAGGAAGGAAGGAAGGAAGGAAGGAAGGAAGGAAGAGGAAGGAAGGAAGGAAGGAAGGAAGGAAGAAAGGAAGGAAGGAAAAAAAAAGGGATAGGATAGGAAAGGAAGGAAGGGAAAGAAAAGGAAAGAAAGAAGAAAGGGAAGGAAGGAGAGAAAAGAAAGAAGGAAGGAAGGAAGGAAGGAAGGAAAGGAAGGAAGGGAATGGGAAGGAAAAAAAAAGGCAAAAAGGAAGGAATGAAGGAGAGGAGGGGAGGGAAGGGAGGGAGGAAAGATGGGAGGTAGGAAGAAGAAGAGAAAGAAAGAGAGAAGGGAGAAAGGAGGGGAACGGATGAATGGGAAGGAAGGAATGGAAGAGAGGTAAGGAAGGAGGAGAAGTGAGGGAAGAAGAAAAGTGTAGAGAGGGATAGGAGGAAGGATGGGAGGAAGGAGCAGAGTAAGGAAAGGGGAGGGAAGGAGGAAGAAAGGAGAGGAAGGGATAGCAGAAAGGAAAGAGAGGGAAAGGGAAAGAAGGAGGGAAGGGATGAAGAAAAGAAGAGAAGGAAGGAAGGAAGGAAAAGGGGGGGGAGGAATAAAGGAGGATAGAAATTTAGGGAGAGAAGGAAAGAAAGGAAGAGAAGGTAGAGAAAGTGTAGGAAAAAGAAACAGAGCAGAATGGAAAGGAAAGGAAGGAAATAAGAGAGCAAATGAAGAAAGAGGAGAGGAAGGAAAGGAAAAGGAAGGAAGGAAGGAAGGAAGGAAAGAAGGAAGGAAGGAGGGAGTGGAAGGAAGGAAGGTAGGAATTCCTCCCTTCCTTCCTCCTTCCCCTTCTCCTCCCTCCCTTTGCTTCAATTTCTCCCCTTCTTCCCTTCCCTTCCTACCCTTCCCTTCCTTATCTTCTTTCCTTTTTTCCTGCTCTCCATCCCCTTCCTTCCTTTGTGCTTTCATCCCTTCCCTCCTTTTTTTTTTTTTCCTTTGCATTTCTTTCCTTTCCTTTCTTTCCTTCCTTCCTTCCTTCCATCCTTCCTTCCTTCCTTCCCTTCCCTTCCTTCCTTCCTTCCTTCCTTCCTTGCATACATTTCTATCCTCCTTCCCTCCTTCCTTCCCCACTCCTTTTCCCTTTCTTTCCTTCCTTTCTTCCTCTTCTTCTTCCCTCCACTTCCGTTTTCTTCCCTTCCCTTCTTTCTTTCTTTTTTCCCTCCCTTTTCCTTTTTTTTCCACATTCCTCCCTCCTTCATCATTCCTCCCCTTCTTCCTTTCTTCCTTCTTTCTTGATTTTCTTCCTACCTATTCCTCATTCCCCCCCTCCCCTTATCTCCCTCCTTCCTTCCTTCTCCTTCCCTTTTTCCTCCTTTCCTCCCTCCATTCCCTTCCTTCTTCCTCTCTTCCTTCATTCCTTCCTTCCTCTCCTCCACTCTCCTTCCTTCCTTCCTTCCTTCCTTCCTTCCTTCCTTCCCTCCTCCTTCCTTCCCTCCCTCCACTTTCCTTTTCTTCCCTTCCCTTCTTTCCTTTCTTCTTTCTTTCCTTCTTTTCCTTTCTTCCACCTTCGTTCTCCTTCCCTTCATCCTCCCCTTCCTTCCTTTCTTCCTTCTTTTCTTGATTTCCTTCCTTCCTTCCTCATTCACCCCCTCCACTTCTCTCCCTTCTTCCTTCTCTCCTTTCTTTTCCATTCCATCCTTTCCTCCTTCCCTTCTTTTTCCCTCTCCATTCCAAATTCTCCTTCCTTCTTCTCCACTCCCATTTTCCTTCACTCCCATCCTTCCTTCCTTCCTCCCTCCCCTTCCCTCCTTCCTCTTCCTTCCTCCCTTTCTTTCCTCCTTCCTATCCTTCCTTCCCTTCCTTCCTTCCTTCCCTCCTTTCCTCCCTTTCCCCCTTCTTCCCTTCCCTCCTTCCTTTCTTTTTCTTTCTTCCCTTCCATCCCAATCCTCCCTCCTTTCCTTCCTTCACCCCCCTCCCCTTCTCCCTTTCCTTCCATGCTTACTTCATCCCTTCCCTTCTTATCTCCCTTTCCTTTTTTCTTCCTTTCTTCTTTCCCTCATTCTTCCTTCATTTCCTTTCTTCTTTTAATTCCTTCTTTGCTTTCCTTCCCCCCTCCATCCCCTCCCCTCCTTTCCCTCCTTCCTTCCTTCCTTTTCCCTCCTTCCTTCTCTTCCCTTCCTTCCTTCCTTCCTTTCTTCTATCCTCTTTCCTTCCCATCCTCCCCTCCCTTCCTTATTTCTCCCTCCAAATTCTTCCTTCACTCTATCCTTCCTTCCCCCTTCCTTTCCTTCCTTTTTTTTTTTTCCTTCCCTTCCATCCCAATCCTCCCCTTTTTTCTTCCTTCACCCCCCTCCCCTTCTTCATTTCCTTTCCATTCTTCCTTCATTCCTTCCTTATTCTTATCTCCATTCCTTCCTTTCCTACTTTTTCTTTGCTTTCCTTCCCACTTCCCTCCTCTCCCGTCCTTTCCCTTTTCCCTTCCCCTCCTTCCTTCCTTCCTTCCTTCCTTCCTTCCTTCCCTTCTTTCCTTTCCTTCCTCCCCTCCCTTCATTTCTTTCCTTCATATCTTTTCTTCCTCCCTTCCTTCCTTCCCTCTTTTCACTTTCCCTTTCCTTTTTTTTTTCTTTTTTTTTTTTCCTTTTTTTCTTCCTTCCTTCTTTTTTCTTTTTTCTTTTTTCTTTTTTTCCTATCCTCCCTCCCCATTCTTCCTTCATTATTTCTTTCCTTCCTTATTTCTTTCCTTCATTCTTCCTTCCCTTTCTTCCATTTCTTCCTTCTTTCCTTTTTTTTTTCCTCCTCCATCCCTATCCTAATTTTCCTACCCTTCCTTACCTAACACCCCTTACTTCCTTCCCTTCTATCTTTTCCTTTCCATTCTTCTTTCATCCCTCATTCCTTCCTTCCTCCTTTTTTTTTCTTCCCTGCTTTCCTTCCGGCTTCCCTCCCCTCCCTCCTCCCTCCCCTCATTTCCTCCCTTCCTTCTATCTTTTCCTCATTCCTTCCTTTTTCTTCCGTCCTTCCCTTCTTCCCTTCCTTCCTTCCTTTCCCCCCCTCCCTACTCCCTTCTCTTCATTCCCTTTCATTCCTTTTTTCTTTCCTTCATTCTTTCCCTTTCCTTCCAGCTTTCCACATGCATTCCTTCTTTCTTCTCTTCCTTCCTTCCTACTTCCTTCTATCCTTCCCTACCCTTTCATTTCCTTCTTCCCCCTCCCTCCCTCTTTCCCTCCTTCCCTCCCCTCTTCCCTTTCCCTTCCTTCCTCCTACCTTCCCTTTGCTTCCACTTATTCCCCCTTCCTACCCTTTTTTTTCTTCCTTCCTTCCCTCCTGCCCTCCATCCCCTTCCTTCCTTTTTTCCTTCATCTCTCCCCTCCTCTTCTATGCTTTCCTTTCCATTCCTTCCCTTTTCCTTCCTTCTTTCCCCCCTCTTCCTTCCATACATTTCTATCCACCTTCCCTATTTTCTTCCTCCCACTTTTCTTCTTCTCTTCCTTCCTCTCCCATTCCCTTCCTTCCTTCCTTCCTTCCTTCCTTCCTTCCTTCCTTCCTTCCTTCCTTCCTTCCTTCCTCCTTTCCTCCCTCAATTCACTTCGCTCTGCTCTTTTCCTTCCTTCGGGGGTTCTTTCCTATCCTCCCTTCCTCCTTTTCCTTTTCTATCCTTCTTTCCCTCCCTTTGCTTCCTTTCATTCCTTCCATCCTGAACTTCTCTCCCTATCCTTCCCTCCTTTTTTTCCTTCCTTCCTTCCCATCCATCCCTACCCTCCTTCCTCCCTTCTTTCCTTCCTTCTCCCCCTCCCCATCTCCCCTTTCCCTTCCATCCCCCCCCCTTCTTATCTCTCAATTCCCCATTCCTTCCATTCCTCTCTTCTTCCCTTCCCTCATTCCTTTCTTCCATTTCCTCTCATCCTTTTCTTCCTTCTTTGATTTCCTTCCCCCACTCCCTCCCCCTCCTTTCCCTCCTTTCCCTCCTTTTCCTTCCTCCCTTTTTCCTTACTTCCTCTTTCCTTCCCTTCCTCTCCTCCCTTCCTGATATCCTCCCCTCTCTTCATTTCTTACCTTCATATCTTTTCTTCCTTCCTTCCTCTCTTCCTTTCAATTTCCTTTCCTTTTCTTTTCTTTTCCTTTTTCTTCCTTCTTCTTCCTTCCTTATATTCCTCCCCTCTCTCTTTTCTTCCTTTACTTTGTTTCTATCCTCCCTCCCCACTCTTCCTTCACTCTTACCTTCCTTCCTTATTTTATTTCCTTCCTTCATAACTTCCTCCCTTTCTTCCCTTCCTTCCTTCCTTCCTTCCTTCCTTCCTTCCTTCCTTTCTTCCTTCTTTCCTTTTTCTTAATTCCTCCCTATCCTAAACCTATCCTTTCTACCCTTCTTTTCTTCCTTTCCCTTCACTTGCTTCCCTACCCCCCCCCCCCCCCCCCCCCCCATCTTCATTTCCTCTCATTCGTCATTCCCTTTCCTTCCTTCCCTTTCATCCTTCTTCCCTCCCTCATTCCTTCCTTCCTTTCCATTCCTCTTTCCCTGCTTTCCTTCCGGCTTCCCTCCCCTCCTTTCCTTCCCTCCCTTCCTTCGTTCTCTTCCTTCCTTTCTTCCTTTTTTCCCTCCCTCCCTCCCTCTTCTCTATTTTCTTCTCTACCATTTCTTTCCTTTCCCTTCCTTACTTCTTCCCTTCCTTCTTTCCCTTCCTTCCTTCCTTCCTTCCTTTTCTTTCTTCTTCTTCCCTCTTCCCTCCCTCCTTTTCCTCCCTCCTTTCCCTTTTTTCTTCCCCCTTCTTTCCTTTCTTCCCTTACTCTCCTTCCCATCCTTTCCTAGGAAGGAAGGAAGGAAGGAATAAAATAAGGAAAAAAAAAAGAAAAAAGGTGGAGGGGGATAAAGGAGGGAAGGGAAAGAGGAAAAATAGGGAAGTAGGGAATGCATGAAGGAGAGGAGAATAGGGAATGTAAGGAGGAAAAGAGGAAGGAAGGAAGGAAGAAGGAAGGGAAAGGAAGTTGCAGCAGAAAGGAAAGAAGGGGAAAATTGAAGCAAAGGGAAGGAAGGAGAAGAGGAAGAGAATGAAAGGAAAGGAAGAGGGGAACAAGGGATGGAAGGAAAGGGAAAAGGGAGGGAGGGATATAAGGAAAGCAAAGAAGGAAGGAAAGAAGAAGAAGGAGAGAAGGAAGGAAGGAAAGAAGAAGGAAGGAAGGGAAAGGAATGGAAAGAAAGGGTAGGGAAGAGAAAGGGAAGAGGAGGGATGGAGGCGAGGGAAGTAGGGAAGGAAGGAAGGAAGGAAAGGAAGGAAGGAAAGGAAAGGAAGGAAAGTGAAGGAAGAATGAGGGAGGGAACAAGGATGGAAGGGTAAGGTTGGAACGGAAACGGAAAGGAAGGATGAGAAACAAAAAAAGGAAATGGAGGGGGGAAGGAAGGAAAGAAGAGAGGAAGGATTGCAGGGATGGAAATGAAAGAAAGGAAGAAAAGAAGGTCAGGAAGGATGGAATGAAAGGAAGGGGAGGGAATGAAAGACAGAGGGGAGGGAGGGAATAAAGAAAAAAAAATAGGATAGGAAAAAGGGAAGAAGGGAGAAAAGAAAAGAAGAAAAGAAGAAAGGGAAGGAAGAGAGAGAGGTAAGAAGAGGAAAGTGAAGGAGGGGAAGGGAAAGAAGGAAAAGAAAGGTATGGAGGGAATGAAGGAGAGGAGGGGAGGGAAGTAAGGAAGGAGGGAGGAAAAGAAAGGAAGGAAGGGATAAAAAAAAAAAAGGAGGGAGAAAAGGAAGAAAGGAAGAGGAGAAAGGAAGGAAGGAAGGAGAGAAGGTGGAAGGAAGGAGGATAGAAATGTAGGGAGGAAAGGAAGAAATGAGGGGAAGTTTAGGAAAGGGAATAAAAAGGAAGGAAGGAAAGAAGAAAAGAAAGAAGGAAAGGAAACAAAAAAAAGTGGAGGAGGGAAATAAGGAAGAAATGGAGAGGAAAAAAAAGGGGAAAGAAGGAAAAAAAAAAAAAAAAAAAAGAAAGGATATAGGAAATGAAGGAAGGATGGAAAGGAAAAAAGAAAGGAAAAAAAGGTCGGAGGAAATCAGGATAGAAAGGGTAAGGAAGAAAAATATCTTCCCATCTTCTCTGCCTCCATTCTTTTCCTTTCCTTTCCTTTGCCTTCTTTCCTTTCTACTTTCCTTACATTCCTTCCTTCCTTCCTCCTTTCTTCTTGCCTTCTATCCTTCCCTCCTTCCCTCCATCCTCTTTTCTTTCTTCCTTCATTTCTTCTATAGAAATTCCTCACGTCCTTCCTCCCTCCCTCCTTCATTCTTTCCTTCCTTCCATCCTTCCAAGCTTCCTCTCCTTTCTTCATTTGCTCCCTTCCTTCTTCCCTTTCCATTCCCTTCCATTCCCTTTCCTACAACGGGACCTACCTTCTCTTCCTTCCTTTCCTCCCTAAATTTCTATCCTCCTTCCTTCCTTCCTTCCTCCCCCCTTATTCCGTTCCTCCTTCCTTCTTCTTTCCTTCATCCCTTCCTTCCTTCCTTCCTTCCTTCCTTCCTTCCTTTTTTCCTTCCCTTCCCCTCTTCACCTCCCCTCCTCTCTGGAAAGAAGGGAGGAAGGAAGGAGGATAAATATGTAGGGATGGAAGGAAGAAATGATGGGAAGTGTAGGAAAGGGAATGGAAAGGAAGGAAGCAAGAAAGAAGTGAAAGGAAACAAAAAGGGGAAAAAGGGGAAAAAAAGGGGGAAGAAGAAAAAGAAACAAAAAGGAAGAAAGGAAGGAAAAATGAAGGAAGGATGGAAAGGAAAAAAGAGAAGGAAAGAAAGGAATGAGGGAGACAAAGATAGAAAAGGTAATAAAGAAAAAAAAAAGGAAGAAAAAAACAGGAAAGGAAGATAGGGAGTGGGAAGGAAGGATAGAAAAAGAAGGAAAGAAGGAAGAAGGGAAGAGGAAGGAAAGAAAGGAAGGAGGGGAAAGGAGAAGAGAGAGAGGGAGGAAGGAAGGAAGGAAAAAGGAAAAAAAGGAAGAAGAATGAAATAGAGGGAGTGAGGAAGGAAGGATGGGAATGAAAGAAAGGCAAGGGACGAAAAAGAGAAAGGGAAAGAAGGATAGAATAAATGAAGGAAGGAAGGAAGGAAGGAAGTGCAGTAAGGAGGGAGGAAAAAAGGAAGGAAGGAGAGGAAAGAGAGAAGGGAAACGAAGGAAGGAAGGGACAATGAGGAAGGAAGTAAAGAAGGAAGGAAGGAAGGAGGGGAAGGTAGGGATGGAAAGAAGAAGTGGAAGGAAGGAAATAAGGAGGGAAGGAAGGAGGGGAAGGGAAGAGAAGGAGAGGGTGGGATAGATTGAAGGAAGGGCAAGAGGGAAAAATGATGGAAATAGTTTAGAAAGGAATAAAGAGAAGGAAGTAGGGAAGGGAGGAAAAAAGGAAAGAAGAAGGAAGGAGAGAATAGGAAGGAAAGGAACCTTGGTTTTCTTCTCAGCCTCTTTCCAAGATGCTGCTAGAATTTGAACGTGCAGGTCTTACTGAACCTGTGCTAATCCGTCTGGATGTTGATACAAATCTAAGTGATCAGTTAAAGCTGACATTTTTTCAAGTGACGGCAGAAGATAAAAATGCTTTGCTTCTACATCTATTGCATGGCATTGTGAAGCCTCAGGTTTGTGGTCATGTTTGTGCCCACCAAACACCGTGCTGAAAGAGATGCTAGATATGGTAGGTCATGATGAAACACCTTATGTGTATGATCTCCACCTCTTTCTAGGAAGACCCTTGTTACTGTCACCACCCACACTTTCGGATCAAGAAGCACATGTTGCTCTAGGACGAGTCGCACAAAGATTGATAGATGAAGATGCTCTGCTGATCACAGATCATGAGCGGGCTTTAGAACAACCTGCATCGCATCTTTGAGAATGCTTACAAACATTACAGCAAATTCAAACCCAGTACCAAGCTCCTGAGTCTGTGAAACGTTTGAAAAAGACCAATTACAATCAGTAGGGAGTACATCCCTTGTTCTGGTCTCGCCATGCTGGAGAAGAAATTCCGCTCTGTGCAGAGCACAAAACAGCAGATTCTCAAGCACAGAAAATCACAGCACAGCCGAAGCGGTTTTTCTTACAAAGCGGTGGAAAGAAAATGCTGAAAAATAAAATAAAGCAGATAGTGCAGGAAATGAGGTAAACTGCCTTTGGCAGAGGAAAGAGTAATGGATTTAAGAAAGGAAAGATGAATGATCTTGACACTTTCAAGCTTGACACTTGCAGTGTTGTTTAGAGAGCTTTAGGTTGGAAAATTCACTGGTCTTTTTTAAATCTAAGTGATCAGTTAAAGCTGATATTTTTTCAAGTGAAGGCAGAATATAAAAACTGCTTTGCTTCTACATCTATTGCATTGTGAAGCCTCAGGTTGCAGACTGCTCTTATTTTGGGTGGGGACAAGATGAAAGATCAGTTACCTGCACTACATGAAAATCCTGATATAAGCATTGATGCACGGCAAGGAATCTGAAGTTCCACAGTGTGGAGAATTTCATTTTTTTGATGAAGAAGACAAACATTTGCTAAGCAGCTGCAGGAGATCCTTGCCCGTCTTCCAGAAAATCACCTAACCTTGTTTATATCAGCCACTCTTCCCAAGATGCTGCTAGAATTTGCCCGTGCAATAGGACAAATTCCTTAAATCCTTCCTTCTCTATCTCCCCTTCCCTCCCTTTAGTTCCTTTCTTACCTTCCTTTCATTCTTTCCATCCTTACCTCCTCTCCCCTTTTTCCCTCCTTCTATTCTTCCTTTCCTTCCCTTCCCTTAAATTCCAATCCTCCCCCCTTTCCTTCCTTCACCCCCTCCTCTTCTCCATTTCCTTCCATTCTTCCTTCATCACCTTCCTTATCTCCATTCCATCCTTTCCCTTACTTTCTTCTTCCCTCTCCCACATTCCTTCCTTCTTTTCCTCCCATCCCTTTCTTCCTTCCTTCTTTCCTCTTTCCTTCTCTTCCCTCCTCCCTTCCTGATTTCCTCCCCTCCCTTCATTTCTTTTCTTCATATAGTTTCTTCTTTCATTCCTTTCTTCACTTCTTATTATTCTTTCACTCTTTTCACTTTCCTTTCCTTTCTTTTAGTTTTCTTTCTTTCCTTTCCTCCCATCCCTTTTCTTCCGTTACTATCCTCCCTCCCAACTCTTCCTACAATCTTTCCTTCCTTCCTTCCTTCCTTATTTCTTTCCTTCCCTCATAACTTTCTTTCCTTTCTTCCTTCACTTCCCTTCCCTTCTTTCCTTCCTTCTTACCTTCTCTCCTTCCTTCCCTTCTCCCTTCTTTCCTTTTCTCGATTCCTCCATTTCTTATCCTATCCTTCCTACCCTTCTTTTCTTCCTTTTCTTCACTTCCATCTCTACCCTCCATCCTCCCCCTCCCCATCTCAATTTCCTTTCATTCGTCCATTCATTTATTTCTCAACTTATTTATTTCTTTCCTCCCTCTTTTCTTCCCTTCTTCTCTCATCCTTCCCTTTCTTCCCTCCCTCCCCTTACTTGCTTCCTTGCTTCCTTTCCTTCATCTTTCTTGTTCAAACAATTTTATTAACAATAAACCGGGATGACACAAACAAGGAGACATTGTTAATATATACTAGGCATTAATGTGACAGTAGGGTACAATAAAATGAATGAGGGTCAAGGCATTAACGCCTATACATTTCTAACGGAAACAGGTAAATAGAAATCAATGACAGATTACAAGATGGTATCAGTCAATCATGGTAATGTCTCCCAAGTGCGTTAAAGAAATAGGGGGAATTTTGGAGGGGGTCAGACAGGGGCGGAAGAGGGGGGAAGGGGAGGAAGAACAACAACCATGACTCCATGAACATTCATCAAGTTCACAACAGCCTCTACGCGCTACGCACGAGAGGGGTTATGGACCATATCCTTGGCGTACAGTACTGAACTCAAGGAAGAAGCAGTGATTCGCCAAAAGTTAGACGGAAGGAAATGCTCTACCCAAGGGCTCCATATGCGCAGGAATTTAGGGATCGTGTCAAGAACTATGGCTTCCACCTTTGCGTGTATCATGGCTTGTGTTATTCTGGTTTTGACAGCCGCGACACTAAGAGTAGGGGATTTCCAAGACTTTGCTATAACCTGTTTAGCCGCTGTCGTGACTTGCATAAGGACCTTAAATTGCGAGTTGGAGATGCCTGAAGGGCATTGGTTGAGTAGGGCTGTTGTAGGGTCTGGCTGTATAGTGATAGTGCTAAATGTAGATATCATGGTAAAAATTTCATCCCAAAAGGTTCGGGCTACAGGACAGTCCCACCATATATGGTAATGTGTTCCCAGATCCGCACAGCCTCTGAAACAGTTGGGCGAGTAATTAGGGGTAAATTTTGCGATTCTTGCTGGGACCAAGTACCAGCGGGTTAGAACTTTATAATTCGTTTCCAATGCTACAACGTTACAACGTCTGACGATTTTGTGTTGGCCCAAATGTGGTCCCAATCAGACGGGTCGAATTTCTTACCTAGATCCACTTCCCATTTATGGGTATATAGAGGGGGGGACGTGGTGGTCGAAGCGGCGAAGAGTGAGTATAAGCAGGAGATAAGCCCACGTCTATGAGGGTCTTTGCAACACACGCTCGTTCAAAGAGAGACATGGTGTCTGGCCGATTGGTTACACTGTTCAACAGGTAAAAAGTTTTGGGCATAAAATTAGCTAATCTTACATAATTTTGGGGTGCTGAAAACGAAAATGACCCTAAAAAATGTTGATTGGCTCTAGTTTCCATGATATATTCACCCATCTAATGACGTAAGCCATTCAAAATTATGATGCAACTTCAGCTGCATATTGCGCAATTGATACTGGTGACCAATAGAAAATTGCATGTATACTGAGATGATGCAATATTAGCCTTTAATTGCATCACTTCACTGCATAAAAGCTGCAGTATCTGTAGCTGATTGTAGTTCGACAGCGTCTTTACATTTCATTTTATGCTTATATAGGCTACTCAGGAATGCCTCGAACTTGTTTGAATAAAGCACATAATTTCTGCTATATCTGCGGTGAAATAACTTTTATCTCACAAAAAAGGAGGATAACAGGAATGATTAAGAAAGCCTACAACTTGTATTTTGGCTGCAAGATAGGAGACCAGGACAAGAGCTGGGCACCACCATATATGCTGCAATTCTTGTGGGACGGCACTGGAGCAATGGTTGAATGGAAAAAAGGCATCTATGCCTTTCGCTGTGCCAATGATTTGGAGAGAGCCAACAGATCATGTTAGTAATTGTTACTTTTGTATGGTGCCTCCAATTGTAAAAGGGCTAAATAAGAAGAAAAAGTTATCTGTGCACTATCCAAATATTCCATCGGCAATACGTCCAGCTCCTCATGGAGAGGGGCTACCAATTCCTAAAGCACCAGAATCCTTTGTGGTTTGAGTCAAGTGAGGAAGAACCTGAAGCGTGTAGTCACGTGCAGTTGTAAGAGATAGCCCTTTCCTCGAATACAAGAGAAAAGCCAAGAGAAGCAAAACCGACACAAACTGAAGACAAAACTAGTGAGAATCCTAAGTATTAAAATGATTCAACTTAGCTTATGGCTATAATTTTTCTTGGTAATCCTATGCAATATATTATGCCATTTAGGCTTTGTTATGTAGTCAATATCACTTGCTTTATATTTGTGGAAAGACTTCTATCTATATAATTATTGTGCATTATGTAGTCATTACGCCTATAGTAGAAAACTTTCCATTTACAGAAAAACTAGAGCCAATTGACAAATTTCATTGTTATATTTGAACTCAGAATGTGAAATTCATTAAGAAATGGATCCTTTTGTTTCCAAAACTGGCAAAAAATAAAAATTTGTTGAACAGTGTTATTGTAGCGTATGGGGCGTAAAAGTGTTGTAGCTGCAAGTATCTAAATATCTCAGAGGCCGGGAGGCTATGCGTTTCCCACAGCGAGGCAAAGGATTTAAACTTATTCCTCTGTAGGAAGTGATGCAGAGTAGGTTAGCGGTGGATAGGGGATCGCATTCTATTGATTCAAGCGCAACCCATTGAGGGATTTCAAAGGTTGCATGATACTTAGGTAATTGGGCTAAATGCGCTGCTTGATAATATTTGCTGATGTCGGGTAGGCCCTTACCTCCAGCGAGCTTAGGACGGTATATAGGGTGGAGCGGGGTATACGAGGGCGAGTATTGCCCCATACATAGGAAAAGATGCGACGCTGCAGTGTGCGGAGGTAATGAGGGGGGACTGGGACTGGAAGGACTCTGAACAGATATTGAATTTTTGGGAGGATTGACATCTTGATAACTGCTATTCTGCCTAGCCATGCAAGGGGGAGGGAAGACCATTTGGATATAAGGGAGAGAGAGATGGTTTAGCATCGGAAGATAGTTAGCTACGTAAAGGTCTGATAACTTAGGGGTCAGTTTGATTCCCAAGAAAGGGATATGACATTGTGACCAAGGGAATGGTAAAATCTGTTTCAGATGCGTCAACTCTTTAGGGGGGAGGGAAATGTTGAGTGCTGTAGATTTATTCGGGTTTATTATTAGACCAGAAAGCGCGCCAAACGCCTCGAGAAGCCGGAGTAGGGAGGGTGAAGAAGTCAACGGTGACGTGAGAAAGAGCAAGACCTCATCCGCAAAGAGACATAGCTTATGGTGTGTGCCCCCTATTTCGAGTCCCCTGACATCCGGATTAGCTCTAATTAAGATGGCTAGGGGCTCTATAGCCAGAGCAAAGAGCAAGGGGGACAGAGGGCAGCCCTGTCTCGTGCCTCTGGAGATCGGGAACTGAGCTGACCTGTGCCCCAGATACCTAATTCTGGCCGTAGGCTCTCGATACAGCGAGAAGATCCAGGTTAAGAAATGTGGGCCAAAACCCCACCGATGCAAAATATAATCGAGGTATGGCCATGAGACTGTGTCAAATGCTTTTCCGGATATCTAGGGACAGGAAATATGCGGGAATATTACGGGATCTTGCTAAATTTGCCAAAAGGGATGCACGTCTGATGTTATCTCCCGCTTGTCTAGTCGGGATAAAGCCCACTTGGTCATTATGAATTAAAGAGCCAATATACAGGTTAAGACGTGAAGAAAGGACTTTTGCTAGCAGTTTGATGTCAATGTTAAGGAGAGAGATTGGCCTATAGTTGGACCACTGCGTGTCATCAGAATTCGGCTTTGGGATCATTGAAATGTTCGCTTGCACTGTTTCATGGGTGAAGGTTTGGCCAGATAGTAAAGCGTTAAAAGCATTAGTGAGGATAGGTGTGTAAGTAGATGAGCAAATTTTTTATAGTAAGTGGCTGAGAAGCCATCTGGCCCTGGGCGTTTACGTAGCTTTAGACTTTTAATAGCGTCTAAGGCGGGTGTCGGCAACCCGCGGCTCCAGAGCCGCATGCGGCTCTTTTTCACCTTGGCTGCGGCTCGGAGCACACTGCCCACCAGGTGACAGGCAATAGGGCAGCAATGGGCAAACTACGGCCCAGCGGACCTTTTAATCCGGCCCGCGGAGCTAGGCTCCTCTCACAGTCCGCCCTGAAGACCGGAGTAGCATGAAAATCTGTCCCCTATGAGGATCTGTCCCCCCTCTACGTATCTGCGCATGTGCCGGAGATCGCCGATCGGCTGCTAATGCCTGAAACTGGCACATGCGCAGATACGTCGAGGGGAACAGATCCTCATAGGAGACAGATTTTCATGCTACACCGGAACGGCGCGGGAACACGGCGAGAGGAACGCGTGGAGCAAAGGTAAGTGAATTGACACAGGGGGGACTTGGGGACTTAATATGGGGGATGAATTAATATGGGGGATGAATTACTATATGGGGGATGAATTACTATATGGGGGATTAATTACTATGGGGGATGAATTACTATATGGGGGGATGAATTACTATGGGGGATGAATTACTATATGGGGGATGTATTACTATATGGGGGATGAATTACTATATGGGGGATGAATTACTATATGGGGGATGAATTACTATGGGGGATGAATTACTATATGGGGGGATGAATTACTATGGGGGATGAATTACTATATGGGGGATGTATTTTCAGTTTTAAAAATGTGGCTCTCAAAATAAATTTCAATCGTGGTTTTGGCGAGATTTGGCTCAGTTGAAAAAAAAGGTTGCCCACCAGGCTATGATTGTGATTGACAATACACTATGGCTCTGATTAACCCTTTGCTTACTGGGCCCTTAAACCCCCTTCATGACCAGAGTGCTTTTTGCAATATATGCAGTGTCAGATTTGTTTTAAATGTTGCAATGGTTTTGCGGCTCCCAGTCTTTTTTTCCCTCTCGGAAATGGGTCCAAGTGGCTCTTTATGTCTTAAAGGTTGCAGACCCCTGGTCTAAGGTTTCGGCTTGGAGATGGGTCTTTCAAGTGCCGCTAACTGTTCCCCTCCTTCCTTTCTTTCCTTCCTTTCTTCCCTTCCATCCTTCTTTTTTCTATCCTTCCTTCCCACTCCCTATCTTCCTTTCCTGTTTTTTCTTCCTTCTTTTTTTTCTTTATTACCTTTTCTATCTTGTCTCCCTCATTCCTTTCTTTCCTTTCTTTTTTCCTTTCCATCCTTCCTTCATTTCCTATCCTTTCTTCCTTTGTTTCTTTTTCTTCTTCCCCCTTTTTTCCCCTTTTTCCCCTTTTTGTTTCTTTTCACTTCTTTCTTGCTTCCTTCCTTTCCATTCCCTTTCCTACACTTCCCATCATTTCTTCCTTCCATCCCTACATATTTATCCTCCTTCCTTCCTCCCTTCTTTCCAGAGAGGAGGGGAGTTGAAGAGGGGAAGGGAAGGAAAAAAGGAAGGAAGGAAGGAAGGAAAGGATGAAGGAAAGAAGGAAGGAAGAACAGAATAAGGGGGAGGAAGGAAGGAAGGAAGGAGGATAGAAATTTAGGGAGGAAAGGAAGGAAGAGAAGGTAGGTCCCGTTGTAGGAAAGGGAATGGAAGGGAATGGAAAGGGAAGAAGGAAGGGAGCAAATGAAGAAAGGAGAGGAAGCTTGGAAGGATGGAAGGAAGGAAAGAATGAAGGAGGGAGGGAGGAAGGACGTGAGGAATTTCTATAGAAGAAATGAAGGAAGAAAGAAAGAGGATGGAGGGAAGGTAGGGAAGGAAAGATAGAAGGCAAGAAGAAAGGAGGAAGGAAGGAAGGAATGTAAGGGAAAGTAGAAAGGAAAGAAGGCAAGGGAAAGGAAAGGAAAAGAATGGAGGCAGAGAAGGATGGGAAGATATTTTCTACCTTACCCTTTCTATCCTGACTTCCTCCGACCTTTCTTTCCTTTCTTTTTTCCTTTCCATCCTTCCTTCATTTCCTATCCTTTCTAACTTTATTTTTTTTTTCCTTCTTTCCCTTTTTTCCTCTCCATTTCTTCCTTATTTCCCTCCTCCACTTTTTTTGTTTCCTTTCCTTCTTTCTTTCTTCTTTCCTTCCTTCCTTTTTATTCCCTTTCCTAAACTTCCCCTCATTTCTTCCTTTCCTCCCTACATTTCTATCCTCCTTCCTTCCACCTTCTCTCCTTCCTTCCTTCCTCTCCTTTCTTCCTTTTCTCCCTCCCCTTTTTTTTTATCCCTTCCTTCCTTCTTTCCTCCCTCCTTCCTTACTTCCCTCCCCTCCTCTCCTTCATTCCCTCCATACCTTTCTTTTCCTTCTTTCCCTTCCCTCCTTCACTTTCCTCTTCTTACCTTCTCTCCTTCCTTCCCTTTCTTCCTTCTTTTCTTTTCTCCCTTCCTCCCTTTCCTATCCTATTTTTTTTCTTTATTCCCTCCCTCCCCTTCTGTCATTCCCTTCCCTTCCTTTCATTCCATCCTTCCTGACCTTCTTTTCTTCCTTTCTTTCATTTCCATCCCTGCAATCCTTCCTCTCTTTTCTTTCCTTCCTTCCCCCCTCCATTTCCTTTTATTGTTTCCTCATCCCTTCCTTCCGTTCCAACCTTACCCTTCCATCCTTGTTCCCTCCCTCATTCCTTCCTTTACTTTCCTCCCCTCCTTTCCTTCCTTCCTTCCTTCCCTACTTCCCTCGCCTCCATCCCTCCTCTTCCCTTCTCTTCCCTACCCTTTCTTTCCATTCCTTTCCCTTCCTTCCTTCTTTCCTTCTTGGTTTCTCTGCCTTCCTTCTTTCCTTCCTTCCTTGCTTTCCTTATATCCCTCCCTCCCTTTTCCCTTTCCTTCCATCCCTTGTTCCCCTCCCTTCCTTTCATTCTGCCTCTTCTCCTTCCTTCCCTTTGCTTCAATTTCTCCCCTTCTTTCCTTTCTGCATTCCTTCCTTCCCCTTCCTTCCTTCCTTCCTTTCTTTTCCTCCTTACATTCCCTACTCTCCTCTCCTTCATGCATTCCCTACTTCCCTATTTTTCCTCTTTCCCTTCCCTCCTTTATTCCCTCCACCTCCTCCTTTTTTTTTTTTTTTATTGCTTCTTCCTTCCTTCCTTGCTTCCTTCCTGCCTGGGAAAAAAGAAAGGATGGGAAGGAGAGGTAAGGGAAGAAAGGAAAGAAGGGGAGAAATGGAAAAAACAAGGAAGGTAGGAGAAGTGGAAGAAGGAAGAAGAAAGGGAAGAGAGGGAGGGAAGGAGGGAGGGATAGAAGAAGGAAGAAAAGAAGGAAGGGAGGAAGGCAGGGAAAGAAGGAAGGGAAGAAGTAAGGAAGGGAAAAAGGAAAGAAATGGTAGAGAAGAGAATAGAGAATGGGAGGGAAAGGGAAGGGAGGAGGGAAAGGAAGAAGGAAGGAAGGAAGAACGAAGGAAGGGAGGGAAGGAAGGAGGGGGAAGGGAAGCCGGAAGGAAAGCAGGGAAAGAGGAATGGAAAGGAAGGAAGGAAGGAATGAGGGAGGGAAGAAGGATGAAAGGGAAGGAAGGAAGGAAGGGATGAATGACGAATGAGAGGAAATGAAGATGGGGGGGGGGTAGGGTAGGGAAGGAAGTGAAGGAAAGGAAGAAAAGGAAGGGAAGGGTAGAAAGGATAGGCTAGGATAGGGAGGAATTAAGAAAAGGAAAGAAGGAAGAAAGGAAGGAAGGAAGGAAGGAAGGAAGGAAGGGAAGAAAGGGAGGGAAGTTATGAAGGAAGGAAATAAATAAGGAAGGAAGGTAAGAAGTGAAGGAAGAGTGGGGAGGGAGGATAGAAACAAAGTAAAGGAAGAAAAGAGAGGGGAGGAATATAAGGAAGGAAGAAGGCAGGAAGAAAAAGGAAAAGAAAAGAAAGGAAAGGAAAAGGAAAAAGAAAAAGAAAGGAGGAAAGGAAAGGAAGGAAGGAAGAAAAGATATGAAGGTAAGAAATGAGAGGGGAGGATATCAGGAAGGGAGGAGAGGAAGGGAAGGAAAGAGGAAGTAAGGAAGGAAGGAAGGGATGGAGCGAAAGGAGGGAAAGGAGGGAAAGGAGGGGAGGGAAGTGGGAAGGAAATCAAAGAAGGAAGGAAAGGATGAGAGGAAATGAAGAAAGGAATGAGGGAGGGAAGAAGAAAATGGAAAGAATGGAAAGAATGGAATTGAGATAAGAAGGGAAGGGATGGAAGGAATGGAGATGGGGAGGGGGAGAAGGAAGGAAAGAATGGAGGAAGGAGGGTAGGGATGGATGGGAAGGATAGGAAGAAAAAAAGGAGGGAAGGATAGGGGGAGAGAAAAGAAATGTTCAGGAAGAAATGGAAGGAATGAGGAAGGAAGGAAAGAAAGGAAAAGAAAGGGAGGGAAAGAAGGAAAGGAAAGGAAAAGGAGGAAGGGAGGATAGGAAAGAACCCCCGAAGGAAGGAAAAGAGCAGAGGCGAAGTGAATTGAGGGAGGAAAGGAGGAAGGAAGGAAGGAAGGAAGGAAGGAAGGAAGGAAGGAAGGAAGGAAGGAAGGAAGGAAGGGAATGATGATAGGAAGAAGAGGAAGGAAGAAAAGTGGGAGGAAGAAAATAGGGAAGGTGGATAGAAATGTATGGAAGGAAGCAGGGAGGGAAAGAAGAAGGAAAAGGAAAGGAATGGAAAGGAAAGCATAGAAGAGGAGGGGAGAGATGAAGGAGGAAAAAGGAAGGAAGGGGATGGGAGGGCAGGAGGGAAGGAAGGAAGAGAAAAAAGGGTAGGAAGGGGATAAGTGGAAGCAAAGGGAAGGTAGGAGGAAGAAGAAAGGGAGAGGGGGAAAGAAGGAGGGAAAGAGGGAGGGAGGGAGGGAGGGAAAGGAAATGAAAGGGTAGGGAGAGGATAGAAGGAAGGTAGGAAGGAAGGAAAAGAAGAAAGAAGGAATGCATGGAAAGCTGGAAGGAAAGAATGAATGAAGGAAAGGAAAGGAATGAAAGGGAATGAAGAGAGGAGGGAGTAGGGGGGGGGAGGAAAGGAAGGAAGGAAAAGAAGAAGGAAGGAAGGAAGGAAGAAAAGAAGAAGAAGAAGGAAAAGAAGAAAGAAGGAGGGAAGAAATGAAGGAGGGAAAGGAAAGGAGGGGAGGGAAGCCGGAGAAAGCAGGGAAGGAAGAAAAGGAAAGGAAGGAAGGAATGAGGGAAAGATGAAGAAAAGAAAAAGAAAAGAAGAAGGAAGGAAAGGAAGGGAGGGGGAAGTAAGGGGTAAGGAAAAGGGTAGGGAAATTAGGATAGGAAATGGAGGAATTAAAAAAAGGAAAGAAGGAGAAATGAAGGAAAGGGAGGAAGTTATGAAGGAAAGAAAGAAATAAGGAAGGAAAGAAATAATGAAGAAAGGAAGGGAGGAAAAAAAGATATGAAGGAAAGAAAGTGAAGGGAGGGGAGGGGAAGGAGAAAGGGAAAGAAGGAAGAAGGAAGGAAGGAAGAAAGGAAGAGAAGGAAGGGAGGGAAAGAAGGGAAAGAAAAGGAGGGAGGGGAAAGAAGTGGGAAGGAAAAAAGAAAAAGAGAAAAAAAAGGAATGGAAGGAAAGAAGGGAAGGAAGGAATGAAGAAGAAGAAGGAAGGAAAATGAAGAAAGGGAGAGGGGGTGAAGGAAGGGAAAGGAGATGAGGGAGGATTGTGGGATTGGAAGGGAAGAAAAAAAAAAGGAAGAAAGGAAAGAGAAAGAGGGAAGGAAAGGAAGAAATGAAGGAAGAATTTGGTGGGAGAATAGGAAAATAAGGAAGGGAGGGGAGGGATGGGAAGGAAAGAGGATAGAAGGAAGGAAGGAGGAAAGGAAGAAAGGAAGGAGGAAAAAAGGAAGGAAAAAGGGGGGATAGGGAAGAGGGGAGAGAGGGAGAAAGAAGAGAAAAAAAAGAAAGAAATGTAAGAAAGGGAAAGGAAAAGCGAAGAAAAGAAATGAAATGAAGGAAAGAGGGAGGAAGAAGAGAAGGAAAGGGAAGGAAGGAAAGAAGGGGGGAAGGAAAAGGAGGAAAAGGAAGGTATGAGAAAAAGAAGGGGAAGAAGAAGGAAGAAAAAAGGGAGGAAGGGATTGGGATGGAAGGTAAGGGAAAGGAAGGGAAAGAAAGAAAAGGAAGGATGGAAAAGAGGGGACGGTAAGGATGGAAAAAGGGAGAAGAAGAGAAGGGAAAGGAGAGGATAAAAAGAAAGGAGAGGGAAAGGAAAAGGGAAGAAGAAAAATCTTTGAAGAAGAGAAGGAAGAAGAAGGGAAAGGAAAAGGAAGACGAAGGGGAAGGGTCGGGGAAGGGAGGCAGGAATGAGGGGGGAGAAAAGGGGACCTTTGGAGGAATCTCTGAATGTGAGAGGTCCAGGAAGGGAATCTGTTTACGGGGGAGAGAGAGAATGAGCTCTCTCTTTAGGAGAAAGAAAGGTCCTTCATACGTCTTCCAAAAGTCCCCTTCTTTCTTGTGTCTTTTATTTTCGTCAAGATAGTAAGATTTTCAGGGTAGAAAGAAAAGGAGGAAGAGTTAATTCAATGGACAGGCGGTGGATTCTATTTCGAAGAAATCCCTTCGAGGGAGAGACAATTGAGATGGAGAAGAACTAGAAAAGAGTAGGACATTTGAAAGGGGATTCAAGCATTTTTTCTTCTCTCCGTCTTTTATCCTACTTTCTTTTTTATTGTCTCTTTTTCCTCCACCATTCTTTCCCTTATTAGGGAGGAGACAGAAGAAAAGGAGACCAAGTTTTTTCAATGTTTCCCTTCTTTCCTTTTCTTTTTCTTCTTTTTTTTTTTTTTTCTTTTTTCAGCTTTTTATTGAATTTCTCCCTCCTTTCTTCTTCGTTTCTCATTCTTCTTTATTCCTTTCTTTATTTTTTCCATTCTTCTTTTTCTTTTATTTTCTATTCATCCCTTTTCTTATCTTTCTTCTTTTTTGCTACTTTTATTTCTTTTCTTTGTTTTGTTCATTCTGTTGAAATTCCATCTTTTCCTTCTGTTTTCATTTCTTTATTTTCCTTGCTTCCTTTTTTCTTTTTTTACCATTTTTTTTCTTTCTTTTTCTTTTCTTCTTTTTCTCCCCTTTTTTTTTCTTTCCTTTACTTTTTGGTATACTTTTTTTTCTTTATTTCCTTCTTTTCTTCCTTCTTCTTTCCTTTTGGTTATCTTTCCTTTGACCCCCAGCCCTTTCAAACTTCCTTCCATCTCCTCTTCTTTTCTCCTTCTTATTCTCCCTTCTTTTCATCCTTTCCTTTCCTCTTTCTTTTCAATTGCTCTTTTTCCCTTTCCTATTCTTTTCTTCCTTCCCTCTTTCCCTTCCCACCTTCTTCTTTTTTCTCCTTTCTTCTTTTTGCTCTTTCTTTGTTCCCATTCTATTTCCCTTGTTCTTTACTTTCTGTTTTTCTTTTCTGTTCTCATTGCTTCCTTTCCTCTCTTTTCTTTTTTCCTTTCTTTCTCTGCTTCTTCTTCTCTATGCTTGTTCCTTTATTTCTTCTTACTTTTTTCCCCTTCTTTTCTTTTCCTGTCCACTTTTCCCTTCATTCTTTCCTCTTCTTCTCCAATTCTGTCCTTCCCTTAATCTTTTTTCATTTTCTCTTCCTTCCAATCTTTCTTCTCTCTTATGTCTTTTCCTTCTTTCTTTCCCTCCTTTTGTCCTTCTTTTCTTCCTTTTTCATTCTTTCATTCTTTTCCTTTTCTATCCCTTTTCCCTTTTCCTTTTCCTTTTCCTTTCCCTTCCTTCCTTCCTTTCCCTTAAATTCTCCCCTTTTCCTTCCCTTTCTTCTTTTTTTCCCCTTTTCCCCCTTTTCCCCCTTTCTATCCTTTTCCTTTTTTTCCCTTTCCCTTCCCTTTCCTTTTCCCTTCTTTCCCTTTCCCTTTTTCCTTTCCCCCTTTCCTTCCTTCCTTCCTTTTTTCCTTCCCTTTCCCTTTCCCTTCCCTTCTCTTTTTTTTCCTTTTTCCCTTCCTTTCCCTCCTTCTTTAAAGTTCTTTGTCCATACCTAAAGATAAAATTAAAAAAAAATTTTCTCTTTAAAAATAATCATTATTTTCCCTCATAATTTATTTTTTCCCAAACCCTAATCCCCCCCTAACCCCCTCCCCCCCCCCCCACACCCTTTCCCCCAAAATCCCCCCTCCCCCCCCCATCCCGCTCTGCCATTTCTTTTCAAACCCAAAAAGGGAGAGGGGAACGAAAAAATAAATAA
>CATNWA010001085.1:0-38956 GCA_951230385.1 Staurois parvus | reverse complement strand
TTTTAATCCAGGGAAAAGACATACCCTTATGTTTTATAAAGGGGGATATACCCTTATGTTTTCTAAATGGAGATTATTCCCCCCTTATGTTTTAATACAGGGGATATATCCCCCTTTGTTTATAAGGGTTTAATACCATTATGTATTTACATGGGATCATTCCCCCTTATGAATTAAAAAAAAAATGGAGATAACCCCTTTGTATTTTTACATGGGATTTTACCCCCTTTTTGCTTAAATGGGGTTCCTTCCTTTTGGGATTATCCAGGAGTAAATATCCCCATGTTTTTAAAAGGGGGAAATTCATACCCCCTTTATGTTTTTATAATGGAGATAATATCCCCTTATTTTTATAATGGGTATCATAAAACCCCTTTTTTATTTCAGGGAGTTCAAAAAAATAACTATGATAAATATAGTTTATAGAAACTAATATACAATGATAAAAGAACAAAATAAAGAAAAAAATAATTAAAATGGAGAAAAGAAAAAAAAAAGAAAAAAAACAGAAGATAAAAAGAAAAGACAAAAAACAAAGAAAAAAAAAAGAGAATAAAATTCCATAACCAAAAACACACAAAAAATAGAACAAAAAATAATGCAATGATAAAGAAACACAAAGAAAAAGACCTAAAAAATATTTATAAAGATAAAAAACAGAAATAAATATAGAAAAAAGTAAAAAAAAAAAAAAAAAAGACAAGAAATACCAAAAAAAAAAGGAAAAAAAAAAGAAATAGAAAAAAAAATAAAAGAAAAAAAACAATAACGAAAGTAAAAAAAAAAAAAAACAATGTAACCAATGAAAACGAACACGAACAAAAATACAAAAAAAAAAAAAAAAAAATGAAGAAGAGGCAGAACAAAAAACAAAAAAAAATGGAAGAATAACAAAATATAGAAAGCGAAAAAAAAGAAATCAAAAAGGAAACAAAACAGAAAAAGTATACGAACAAGTAAAAACTATTTTCTTATTTTGTTAAAAAAAAAAAGCAACATATTATACATTTTGAATATGAAAAGACTGATTTTTTGTCTGTAGTAGTATAGAGAACGAAAATTTTTTTTCTCTTTGTCTCGTTTCCTATTTTTTATGACTGTATTGTTAAGCCTTTTGTATTGTTTTTAAGAATTTCTTTAGAAAGCGAAAAAAAAAAACATATGAATACGAAGAAAATTTCTGCTATTGTGATGATATTAGTTTTTGTTGGAGATCAAATACCCCCTTATCTTATTTTTTAACCAAAAATGTTGATCATAGTTCTACACCTTTTGTATTTATTCATGGAGATCACACTATACCACTCCATTAATGGATTTAAAAGTAAAGTATCATAAAATCTGTTTGTGTGTATAGTATTATAGCATGGAGAGCGTAATTTCACATTAGGAGGAGATTATACATTTAGAAGTAAACTTTATCCCCCCTGTAATGCCTATTATAATAATGACTGAGCAATATCAGACACACCCTTATGATATTATATTACATGGAGTATCATGATCCCCTTAGTATCAATTTATACATTGGAGATCATATCCACCCACAAAATGTATTATACTTGAGGATAATAATAACCCACCATTATGATATCTTCCTAATTAAGGAAGAACTTAGATATCCAACCCTGTTTGCTAACTAAACAAGGTGTCGTAAAAAAACAACACATTTGCGATTTGTGGGATTTGGGTGGGTGGGTTTCATTGTCCCACCCCGTGGATGTCTTTGGATAACATAAAAAGAACAAATATCAGGCAAATTAAAAAGTATTGTAAAAAACTTGGAAATCATATCCCCAACTTTATGTATTCTTTCATCAAGTTAAGTAACATAATATACCCACCTTTATGACATCTTAGTGCTAATTAAAGTGTGCATTAGTCATTTATCCCCCTTTTGTAGTATGTATGCATGGAGATCAAATTAAACAAAAAATTTGATATTATTCTCATTTTGATATATCCCCCCTTATTGATCTTGTAAAGGAATGATCATTGTTTGAACAACCCTAAGTTAATATTCTGTATTAAATAAATTGAAAAAAATGATATCCAAACGAATAAGTATTATACATGGAGATTCTTATCACCATTATGTATTTTAAAAAAAAATATCATGGGGGGCAATGTTCACCATCATACCTTTATTCACGTTTTATACTTGGATATCTGACTTATCCCCCCTTATTTTTATACATAAAAAAGAATATCCCCCCTTATTATTATACATGTGACAAAATCCCCCTTATTAAATTTTAAAAGTGAAGATTCTATCTCCCTCCGTATGTATTATAAATTAAGAGATAATATCACACCCTTGTTAGTCAGTGGATTAAACATGGAGATCGATAACCCCCTTATGTATTATACATGGTGATCTATATCCCCAACTTACAACATGTAATTATATCATGGGAGATTTTCTATATCCACCCCCCCCCCTATAGAAAAAAATATAACATGAGATCAATACATATATTATGTATTTATGATGGAATCAGAACAAAACACCCCTTATAGTATTATACAAAAAAGAGATCATATCCCCCCCCCCCCTTATGTTTTTTCAATGGAGATCCAATTTCCCCCCTAATGTATTTATTCATGATTTCAATCCACCCCCTTATGTATGTATATTCGATGAGATCCATATGCCCTCTCTTTGTATTTATTTTGAGATTTTTAATATCCCCCTCAATAACTTTTTGATACCATAATATATCCCCCCTTATGTATTATAGTGATATGAATAATTATGTGTACATATCCAAAATTAAAATTATTATACATGTTCGATCATATCCACCCCTGAACTATGTATTAAAACATTGTAGCATATACTCACCTTAATGTATTATACATGGAAAGCAGATATCCGCCAATTATGGGTTATTCTTGGATCACATATCCCACCCTCATTAACATTATTTCAATGACGATCAATATTCCCATTGTATGCTTATGTATTTATACAATGAATCATGTCCCGCCTTAGTATTATACATGGAGATTCATATCCCCCCCTTAAAAGTATTGTTACTGTGGAATTTCATATGCCCCCTTATTATTATACATGGAAGATCATATCCCATTATGTATTTATACATGGAGATCATAATCCCCATATGTATTATTCATGGAGATCATAATCCCCCCTTTATGTATTATACATGGAGATCATATCCCCTTATGTATTATACATGGAGATCATATCCCCCCTTATGTATTATACATGGAGATCATATCCCCCCTTATGTATTATTACATGGAGATCATATCCCCCTTATGTATTATAACATGGAGATCATAGCCCCCTTATGTATTATACATGGAGATCCCCCCTTATGTATTATACATGTAGGAGATCATATCCCCCCTTATGTATTATACATGGAGATCATATCTACCCTTATGTATTATACATGGAGATCATATCCCCCCTTATGTATTATACATGGAGATCATACCCCCCCCTTATGTATTATACATGGAGATCATATATCTCCCCCTTATGTATTATACATGGAGATTCATATCCCCCCTTATGTATTATACATGGAGATCATATCCCCCCTTATGTATTATACATGGAGATCATATCCCCCTTATGTATTATACATGGTGATCATATCCCCTTATGTATTATACATGGAGATCATATCCCCCATTATGTATTATACATGGTGATCATTATCCCCCCTTATGTATTATACATGGAGATCATATCTCCCCTTATGTATTATACATGGAGATCATATCCCCCCTTATGTATTATACATGGAGATCATATCCCCCTTTATGTATTATACATGGAGATCATATCTCCCCTTATGTATTATACATGGAGATCATATCCCCCTTTTGTATTATACATGGAGATCATATCCCCCCTTATGTATTATACATGGAGATCATATCCCCCTCCCCCCCCCCCCCCCCCCCCCCCCCCCCCCCCCCCCCCCCCCCCCCCCCCCCCCCCCCCCCCCCCCCCCCCCCCCCCCCCCCCCCCCCCCCCCCGAGTGTCCCCCCCCCCCCCCCCCACAGTAGTCTGTCACCACATCCTGCACCTCTCTCTATACAGGGATAAAAATATCTCATGTAAATCTGTCCGATGACGAGGTGACAAAAAGGAAAACAATTACTGAAAATGACATGTCTAGAGGCGTCACCTGTGGTCTGCATAGAACAATGACCCCTCCATGTGTCCGTCACAGGAGGTCGCCCAGCTACCTGGGTCATAGAACCGACCATTAGAGAAGATGAAAGATGACGCTAAAGAAGTTTCTGCACTGAAGGAAAGTTATCGGGTTCAAGCAGCTGTATGCAGGTTTGTGCTCCTATGGGTGCGTCCAACACTGGATCAGACGACATTGCGCTCAGTCCTCCTTCCTGTCCACAGAATACAGAACCGGGATTGTAAATTCTGTTGGTTGAGGAGCAACGACTTTACTAATGCTGAAAGGGCATCATTAAAAAAATGCACAATTTCTTTATAGGACATGCCTGGGAGGTGCCCTGGCCCTGCCTGTGAAGTGGGGCATCTGGACAATGTACAACCTACTACAGCAAAAGAAAAAAATGGCGGCCAAATGACAGTTCCCAGTCGTAAAGAAAGCAGTCAGAGGTTCCCTTCATCTACACCACACCGTTCTCCTGGATGAGGGTCTGCTATAGATAATAATGGGGGATACACACAAAAAATGGCCAAGTAATAAGGGGAACCCCATGCAAAAAAATAATTAAAAAATGGCCTGGGGTTCCCCATCTTCCATGCAAGGTTCTTTGGATCTGGTATAGATTTAAGAGTGCCCCCCCCCCCAAATAAAATCAAGAATTTGGGTTCCCAAATGAAGGGTTCCATAAAAATCCATATCATGCCTTTATTCAAGTATACAGCCTGGATGGCCTGGAAAGGCAAGTATGCAGCCCACCTGCTGCACCACACCAGGACACATGCCCCCAACATGGGGGGATATCTCACCAAGGAGAGTGGGTCCCTTGGAAAGCACACCGTGTCCCCATGTTGATGAGCACACAGGGCCTCTTCCCCATAACCCTGGCCAGGTAGCATATTTGGCCAATGATGTCACTGGGATGACATCACTGGAGAACATGAATAATGATGGACGTACCCCATAGGCAGGGGCGGACTGACAACTCATGGGGCCCCCGGGCAATAGGGGACCATGGGGCCCCTGTGTCCTAGCCCACACTCAAACCACACCCAAAAAAGCCTATGAAAGGTACCGGGGCATCTCATGGGGCCCCCTACTGACCCCGGGCCCTCGGGCAGTGCCCGAGTTCCCAAATGGTCAGTCCGCCCCTGCCCGCAGGACATTTCTTTTTTTTTCATTAAAGGATTCGTCAAAAAACATGTGTTTTTATAGTTTGCATTTTTCTTTTGTGAATTGTGAGCAGGGGTACTAGGTATTCCTTACTCTTTCATATGGGGCAAAGATAGTCTCTGGGGGCCACAGATTGTGTACGGTCCCCCCCCTTAAATCCATAATCCAGATTTGAAGGGTCTGGTATGGAATTTGGAAAGGACCCCATGCCATTTCATTTTGTCTTTTTGAGTGACCTGAAAGGCCACCTGGTAAGAGTTACAGAGGAACCCCAATGTCATTTTTTGTGTGACCCGAAGGGCCTGCTATGAATTGTGGAGGAACCCCCATGCCGTTTTTGTGTGTGACTTGAAGGACCTTGTATGAATTATGGGGGAAACCCCACGCTGCTCCTTTGCCTATGTTGCCTGGGATTCCTGGCCATGTATGTTAATGTAGCCAAGCAATAACATGTAAATGTTCAGGCGTTCATTGGAACACCCAAACAGCCAAGGTTCAGTTCCGAATCTGTGTTCGGACCAAGCTTTGGGGTCATTCCTATTGATGGCTTACACAATGTTCCCGACATTCTCACTCCATGGCCGAGGAGCCATTGTTATGATGGTTTTCACTCTATCCCTGAGGGTTCATTGTTATGATGGTTTTCACTCTATCCCTGAGGGCTCATTGTTATGATGGTTTTCACTCTATCCCCGAGGGCTCATTGTTATGGTTTCCACCCTTGAGAGGTCACTGTCATGGTGTTTCACCGCCACCCTTGAGGGGTCACTATCATATCATAGTGGCTTTCAATCCACCCTCCAATGATTCACTGTTATGGTGGCTTGACCTTCAACCTTGAGGAGTCATTGTCATAGTGGCTTTCATTTCACCTTTGAGGGGGTCATTGTTATGGTGGCTTTCATTTCACCCTTTAAGGGTCATTGTTAAGGTAGCCCTCACATCACTCTTTAGGGGACATTGTTAAGGTGGCTCTCTCTCCACCCTTGAGGGGTTATTGTTGTGGTGGCTCTCACTCCACCCTTGAGGGGTCATTTTTATGGTGTCTCTCACTTCACCCTTGATGGGTCATTGTCATAGTGGCTTTCATTTCACCTTTGAGGGGTCATTGTTAAGGTAGCCCTCACTCCACCCTTGAGTGGTCATTGTTATGTGGCTTTCATTTCACCTTCGAGGGGTCATTGTTAAGGTAACCCTCACATCACCCTTGAGGGGACATTGTTAACGTGGCTCTCTCTCCACCCTTGAGGGGTTATTGTTATGGTGGCCCTCTACTCTTGAAGGGTCATTGTTAAGGTGGCCTTCACTCAACCCTTGAGAGGTCATTGTTATAGTGGCTCTCCCGCCACACCTCCGGGGTCAATGTAATGGCGACTACCCACTAACCTTCTCCATTTAGCAATTCTACCAACATGAAAATTTTTTGCCAGTCTCCCAGGGTGAGTGGACATTGAAGGGGATTGAGTCTGAAGCAGCACCAGACGGGTTAATGCTGTAAAACTAGAGACCAGAAATGAAAAAAGTGGAGTTTTTGAGAAAGTTCATTCCTGTTTGCTATATTAAAAATACAACCGCATTTCTGTTCTCCGTTTTTTATTTCCAGATCGAATCCCAACTCTGAATCTTCGTGTTACAAATACTGTCCGTGTTAATTCACTTTTTTATGACGTGTCACTCCTTATTTTTTACAGTAAGCAAAATGTTATAACTCAGATGGAGCTGAGGAGAGAGGGTAGTAACATGCTGGATGCTTTGTGCAGTCACTCTGACCATTTGGGAACTCAGGCACTGCCCAAGGGCCCGGGGTCAGTAGGGGGCCCCATGAGATGCCCCTGGTACCTTTCATAGGCTTTTTTTGGTGTGTGTGGTGGGAGTGGTGAGGACACAGGGGCCCCATGATCCCCTATTGCCCATGGGTGTCTGGTGTGCACCATTTATGCCATCAGTCGTTGGACTTGCCAGGCTTTGCCGATGGTGCTAAACCTACTCTTTGAGTTGTGTCACTTTTGCCTCTTTTATCTGTTGAGTGAAAAATATTTCATTACCGCAAGTCTTTTCTCCATTTGCTTGAGTCTGTTTGACGTGAAAATGTTGGGGATACATTTGCTCCTCTTCATTGTCTTTGGAGTTCTTATGAAAAATTCTGCCAGGAGATGATTTGACGGTGCTCGGCCTTTGTGGGGGGTGTCATCCTGAGAGCTGAGGGTCGTTGACACTCTCGTTCCGAATACCACAGTGCTGTAATTGTTTTTTCTTTGCACTTCTTTCACTACTTTTGTTGGCAGTGTGTTATGCTTGTGTAGGGATGTGTGTTCCCTATCAGACGTGCCATGCTTGTGTAGGGATGTGTTCCCTATCAGACGTGCCATGCTTGTGTAGGGATGTGTTCCCTATCGGACGTGCCATGCTTGTGTAGGGATGTGTTCCCTATCGGACGTGCCATGCTTGTGTAGGGATGTGTTCCCTATCGACGTGCCATGCTTGTGTAGGGATGTGTTCCCTATCAGACGTGCCATGCTTGTGTAGGGATGTGTTCCCTATCGGACGTGCCATGCTTGTGTAGGGATGTGTTCCCTATCGGACGTGCCATGCTTGTGTAGGGATGTGTTCCCTATCGGACGTGCCATGCTTGTGTAGGGATGTGTCCCCTATCGGACGTGCCATGCTTGTGTAGGGATGTGTTCCCTATCGCCATGTTTTGTTTTGCTTTCACTTTTTTAGGTTACCTTTGCACAAATTTGCGCTCAATTATTATCTGTACCAAATCGCCTGCCAGTCACTCTGCTATGGAGACTCCAGAGTCCTATATAAAGGTATGTGTATCACTACCTCCCTCAGGGCTGCTGGATTTGGTAGGGTCCCCCTATGCTCTGCGTGGCCATCCAACATGCATTTTCACACTTTGCATACTGGAGTCAATGAACAGTCCTTGAGCTGGTTTTGTGGTTTTTATAAGGGGTTAAAAATTGGATGGGGTCTAGGGGTATATAGGATGCCTGAGGAACTTTAGGACTTGAGGACAACTCCTTGGCAACTCTGTACAAAGATTCAGTTAGCAACAGTCTCTTCTTGAAGAGCACTAAAGGCTCTTAAGTGTACCCCCTCAGACCTTGGATGATTCCTCCTCTTCACCCAACTGCCTGAGGGTATCCATGAGCAAGGGGGCCTAACAGCTGTCAATTGAACAGGCCCAGATGAGAAGCTAGTTGGGTATTGCACCTGACTGCCCTCTCCCCTTATCTGGTCCAGGGGGTGTAAGAGTACTCACACTGTCCTCTCCTGTTAACCCAATGTGTTGGTAGCTACCTTCAGGCCTTTTGCTGGCCTGGCTCCTTCCCTGTTGCACTGGCTGTCCTCCCAAGGAGACGTTGAGGCAGAGGAGATCCTCCTCTCTAGTAACCAACCTGTAGGTAGGCTCCTCTCCCTGGGGCCCCCCCCAGGCTCCTTACTCCAGCCATCCATAATCCATCTTCGACCCAACACTGCACACCTCCCCCTAGGCTCTGCCACATTTGAGGGTTGCCTTGGTCACCATGCCCAGCCTCCTGCCAGGAGAGTAGCTAGAGTCCTTCAAACATGCAGATTTGGGCTTCCTCCTCTTCACCCCTTTTTCAGAAATCTCTCATTTCTGTAAAGGTGGGAGGGCTCCAGAAGCCCCGACGACCCGATAGAGCCTTCCAGCCTGTCCCGAGGTAACCTCACTATCTCACTCCCCAGGCTAACTCATCCTCAGGCTGATACTCAGCCTCTATCTCACAAAAACTACCTAACAAACCTGAAGAGTGTTACATCTGGATACAGAGAGTCCTATGTGTTCTGTCAGTTGGCCAACCCCTAGTGAGTTTGTTATTAGTGGGTAGACCTATCCTTGACAAAACACAAAGGCAATGTTCTCAAAGTGTCCATAGTTAGGCCACCCTCTTTGGGAGGAGTTCTTGTTATCCCTTCCCCTCTGGGAATGCTGGCTCTGTGAGAGGGCTGTTTGCCAGGTTTGAGACCTCAGAGCTGGAGCTCAGTCCTGGAGGGTATCGCCCCTCACTGTGAGCAGGCTGGGAGCCTTATAATGATTATGAGGTTTATCAAATCCTTTGGCTGGATAGAATGGGAGAGTTTTGCTAAAGACAGTGCCAGCCTCATTTTCCCCAGATGTCACAAGCTGGTAACAAACATATCCCAGCACTCAGGGTTCCACCACTGTCTAAAGGGACCAGAAATTATGTACAATGGACTTAGATTTTTGTCCCAGAGCTACACCTATACCTCCTGTTTTGTGTGGGTCGACGTGCACTGGAAGAAGGTCCACGTGTTTTTCCTCTGAAACATGAGCTCCTCCCAACAGCTTCTAGCCAAGGAGCTCTAGGAGCCCCATGTGAGCTTTGGATATTCCAGTTCCTTTCCCTCCTGTCCTACCAAGTAAAAGCAGTGAAGCTACTTCAAATATGGACCTACTTTCCTTCAAAGAGCAATCTGGTTTACGTTCAGCAGCCACTTTATTAGGTATACCTTGCTGGTACGGAGTTGGACCCTCTTTTTCTTCAGAACTGCCTTCATTTTTGTGGCATAGATCCTACAAGGTGTTGGAAACATTCATCAGAGATTTTGGTCCATATTGACATGAGTTACTGTTGCCTTTCTATCATCTGGAACCAGTCTGCCCATTCTCCTCTGACCTCTGACCTCAACAAGGCATTTTCCTCCACACAACTGCCGCTCACTGGATATTTTCTCTTTTTCGGACCATTCTCTGTAAACCCTAGAGATGGTTGTGCAGGAAAAATCCCAGTAGATCAGCAGGTTTTTGAAATACTCAGACCAGTCCCTCTGGCCTCAACAACCATGCCAAGTTCAAAGTCACTTAAATCCCCTTTCTTCCCATTCTAATGCTCGGTTTGAACTTCAGCAAGTCGTCTTCACCACGTCTATATACCTAAATGCATTGAGTTGCTGCCATGTGTGATTGGCTGATTAGCAATCTGTGTTACCAAGCAATTGAACAGGTGGACCTAATAAAGGGGGATGGTGAGTGTAATCTAACATCAGCACCAGGACCAACCTCAGTGGGAGTCCCTCGTGTATCTGCAGGACCACTTTATGTGGAGGCATGTAAGTGTCAAGAACATCAGGACAATAAATGTAAGAATCCTCGCTTAATGGAGGCTCAAATTGTATCTTAGTCATGTGACTTTTTTCCAGATATCATCGTACCAAGTCCTTATCCTGATGGTTTAGCTTTGTGAACAAATGTTCTCTATAGGAACACATGGAAATATGGACATTGGAGGATGGCTCATGGCAGGGCCTCCCAGAAGGTTGCTGTCCCTCATCCATGCTCCTCTATTGAATAAATCGACTTCTTATAGAGAGGTTCACAAGCATTACGCAGTGTAATTTCCTAATATTGATATACACTCACCGCCACTTTATTAGGTCCACCTGTTCAATGACTTGGTAGCACAAATTGCCAATCAGCCAATCACATGGCAGCAACTCAATGCATATAATCATGTAAATGTGGTGAAGACGACTTGCTGAAGATTAACCCGAGCATTAGAATGGGGAAGAAAGGAGACTTAAGTGACTTTTGAACACGGCATGGTGGTTGGCGCCAGACGGGCTGGTCTGAGTATTTCAATAACTGCTGATCTACTGGGATTTTCCTGGACAACCATCTCTAGGGTTTACAGAGAATGGTCCGAAAAAGAGAAAATATCCAGTGAGTGGCAGTTGTGTGGAGGAAAATGCCTTGTTGGGGTCAGAGGAGAATGGGCAGACTGGTTCCAGATGATAAAAAGGCAACAGTAACTCAAATAACCCCTCATACATCCAAGGTATGAACACACAACATGTCCAACCTTGAAGCAGATGGGCTACAGCAGCAGAAGACCACATGTGGTGCCACTCCTGTCAGCTAAGAACAAGAAATGGAGGCTACAATTCGCACAGGATCACCAACATTGGACAATAGAAGATTGGAAAAATGTTGCCTGGTCTGATGAGTCTGGATTTCAGCTGCAAAATTCAGATGGTCGGGTCAGAATTTGACGCCAACAACATGAAAGCATGGATCCATCCTGCCTAGTATCAATGGTTCAGGCTGGTGGTGTCATGGTGTGGTGGATTCATCCTGCCCTTGTATCAGTGGTTCAGGCTGGTGGTGGTGTCATGGTATGGTGGATCCATCCTGCCTAGTATCAATGGTTCAGGCTGGTGGTGGTGGTATCATGGTGTGGTGGATCTATCCTGCCTTGTATCAATGGTTCAGGCTGGTGGTGGTGTCATGGTGTGGAGGATCCATCCTGCCTTGTACCAATGGTTCAGGCTGGTGGTGTCATGGTGTGGTGGATCCATCCTGCCTTGTACCAATGGTTCAGGCTGGTGGTGGGTGGTGGTGTCATGGTGTGGTGGATCCATCCTGCCTTGTATCAATGGTTCAGGCTGGTGGTGTCATGGTGTGGTGGATCCATCCTGCCTTGTATCAATGGTTCAGGCTGGTGGTGTCATGGCGTGGTGGATCCATCCTGCCTTGTATCAATGGTTCAGGCTGGTGGTGTCATGGTGTCGTGGATCCATCCTGCCTTGTATCAATGGTTCAGGCTGGTGGTGTCATTGTGTGGAGGAGATTTTCTTGGCACACTTTGGGCCCCTTGAGTTTAAACACCACGGCCTACCTGAGCCCTGTTGCTGACCATATCCATCCCTTTATGACTCCAGTGCCCCCATCTTCTGATGGCTCCTTCCATGTGACAAAGCTCCAACCATCTCCAACTGGTTTCTGGAACATGACAATGAGGTTACTGTACTCCAATGGCCTCCACAGTCACCAGATCTCCATCCAATAGAGCACCTTTGGGATTTGGTGGAACGGGAGATTCCCATCATGGATGTGCAGCCGACAAATCTGCAGCAACTGCGTGATGCCATCATGTTTATATGGACCAAAATCTCTGATGAATGTTTCCATCACCTTGTGGAATCTAGGCCATGAAGAATGAAGGCAATTCTGAAGGCAAAAGGGGGTCAAACCCGGTACTAGCAAGGAGGACCCAATAAAGTGGCCGTTGAGTGTAACTGATAACATATCCTGCTTTTGTAGCTCACCCCATAGGAAGCGAATCGTTCTGTCCATGTAAGAATCGATCACTGCTATTAGAAATATAATCTCCAGAACTATATTAGTTCTCCCACACCCAGATCTAAACAGTCAGAGAAAACTGTGGGAGCGTCACCGAGGAAAACAGTCGCAGCTCTTTTCCACAAATGAAATCTAAGCTTAGAGACCTGAGAATCGTGAATTGCAACAGATTTGAAAGTTATGAACGAGTCTTGAGATGAATCAGCCGATATTATGAGCAGGCGGGTCCTGTCCACCATACGTTTCCCCCTGTTGCCCCCGTCCACAAAGTGCTGCCGGCTTCCCTCCTCTCCTTTCCACTGGCAGCTGCAAGCACACAAAGGGGTCCTTCAGGAGGAGAGTGGGGGAAGGGTTCGGTAAATATGTCATATTTACCAGCCCCTTCCTTTCCTGAATGAACACAATGAGTGATCAGTACCGGTCGCTATCCTCATTCATCACTAAACTTTAATTATTTGGGTGGGCCCTGTCAGGTTGGCTGTATGGGGCCCCGTGGTTTCTAACAGCAGTCCTGGGTGTGATTCTCACCCACCAGTGACCAACCTGTGCTGCTTTCCTCCTTTAGTCTCCCACATAGCAGAGGGAGAGATAAGACCGACCACATACCCTCCAATCTCCATTAGATTTTCCATCTTGTATGCATACTAGTGTGGGTGTCTGACTGTAGACTGTTTTGATTGACTGGGTAGGCTTTCACCCTATGTAGAGGTTGTGCAATCAGATTGGAAGGCATGTGGCCAGATGACATCCAACTTTCATGGAGGATCTATAATTAATGTGCCGTGAAGACCTATGAAGAGGCTGTACGGTCAGATTGGAAGGCATGTGGCCAGATGACATCCAACTTTCATGTAGGATCTATAATTAATGTGCTGTGAAGACCTACGCAGAGGTTTTGCGATGAGATTGGAAGGCATGTGGCCAGATGACATCCAACTTTCATGGAGGATCTATAATTAATGTGCCGTGAAGACCTATGAAGAGGCTGTACGGTCAGATTGGAAGGCATGTTGCCAGATGATGTCCAACTTTCATGGAGGATCTATAATTAATGTGCCGTGAAGACCTATGAAGAGGCTGTACGGTCAGATTGGAAGGCATGCGGCCAGATGACGTCCAAGTTTCATGGAGGATCTAATTAATGTGCTGTGAAGACCTATGAAGAGGCTGTACGGTCAGATTGGAAGGCATGCGGCCAGATGACATCCAACTTTCATGGAGGATCTATAATTAATGTGTTGTGTAGACCTATGAAGAGGTTGTACGATCAGATTGGAAGGCATGTGGCCAGACGACGTCCAACTTTCATGGAGGATCTAATTAATGTTCTGTGAAGACCTATGAAGAGGTTGTGTGATCAGATTGGAAGGCATGTTGCCAGATGACGTCCAACTTTCATGGAGGATCTATAATTAATGTGTTGTGTAGACCTATGAAGAGGTTGTGCGATCAGATTGGAAGGCATGTGGCCAGATGACGTCCAACTTTCATGGAGGATCTATAATTAATGTGCTGTGAAGACCTATGAAGAGGCTGTACGGTCAGATTGGAAGGCATGCGGCCAGATGACGTCCAACTTTCATGGAAGATCTATAATTAATGTGCTGTGAAGACCTATGAAGAGGTTGTACAGTCAGATTGGAAGGCATGTGGCCAGGTGACGTCCAACTTTCATGGAGGATCTATAATTAATGTTCTGTGAAGATCTATGTAGAGGTTGTGTGATCAGATTGGAAGGCATGTGGCCAGATGATGTCCACCTTTCATGGAGGATCTATAATAAATGTGCTGTGTGCCTCTGGCAGGTGCCCACTATGGTTCCCGAGAAGATATGAACTGAGAATGAGGTGGGCATATCTCCATCCGTTATTGGCTATCTATAGCCAGATTGAAACAGGGCTGGGCCATGGGGTAGGCAGAAGTGGTGGCCATCTTGGACCAAAACGGCTAGACCTGCAATCTATACAGCTGAAGTAGTTCACAGCTCATGGGGGTCACTTTGGTTTTTCCACCTCGGGTGACAAAGGACTGCCCGTGATAACTGCCCCAACGTTGGTTCTTCTCATAGTGGGACCGCACTTTATAAAGGCACCCATACACACGTGTCGGTGTACACGGCAGAGCCCTCATGGTTACACTACTGTATACAGGTTATATCTGGGGCCCCGAGGCGGCCATCCGGTGATCACTGGTGACACAGACGCGGCAAGGCTCTTATATGGGGATGTTTGCTGCAAACTTCTGTTTATTTATAAGTCCTGACTCAGAATCAAACCCCAACTGAGAGGAAGTGATCAGAGGAGCGATCAGAGGAGCGTGTCCACCGACAACTGACAACTTTCACTTCTTCTTAACTCTGTCTGTGCTGCACCCCCCCAACCACCTTCACCCTTCCGTTACTGCGCTGCGGTATATGTCAGAGCTTTAGAAATGTATAATAATAATAGTGACTGTGGGGGAGGGGAGACATTAGAGTGTAAGCTCCTCTGGTACAGAGACTGATGGGACTGTGGGGGAGGGGACATTAGAGTGTAAGCTCCTCTGGTAGAGAGACTGATGGGACTGTAGGGGAGGGGACATTAGAGTGTAAGCTCCTCTGGTAGAGACTGATGGGACTGCGGGGGGAGGGGACATTAGAGTGTAAGCTCCTCTGGTACAGATACTGATGTGACTGTGGGGGAGGGGACATTAGAGTGTAAGCTCCTCTGTACAGAGACTGATGGGACTGTGGGGGGAGGGGACATTAGAGTGTAAGCTCCTCCGGTACAGAGAATGATGGGACTGTGGGGGGAGGGGACATTAGAATGTAAGCTCCTGTGGTGCAGAGACTGATGGGACTGCGGGGGAGGGGACATTAGAGTGTAAGCTCCTCTGGTACAGAGACTGATGGGACTGTGGGGGGAGGAGACATTAGAGTGTAAGCTCCTCTGGTAGAGAGACTGATGTGACTGTGGGGGAGGGGACATTAGAGTGTAAGCTCCTCTGGTACAGAGACTGATGTGACTGTGGGGGAGGAGGCATTAGAGTGTAAGCTCCTCTGGTGCAGAGACTGATGGGACTGCGGGGGAGAGGGGACATTAGAGTGTAAGCTCCTCTGGTACGGAGACTGATGGGACTGCGGGGGAGAGGACATTAGAGTGTAAGCTCCTCTGGTGCAGAGACTGATGTGACTGTGGGGGAGGGGACATTAGAGTGTAAGCTCCTGTGGTGCAGAGACTGATGGGACTGTGGGGGAGGGGACATTAGAGTGTAAGCTCCTGTGGTGCAGAGACTGATGGGACTGCGGGGGAGGGGACATTAGAGTGTAAGCTCCTCTGGTACAGAGACTGATGGGACTGTGGGGGAGGGGGGCATTAGAGTGTAAGCTCCTGTGGTGCAGAGACTGACGGGACTGGCTGACATAGACACACAGGAAGGCTTGCAGCGCTGTAGCTCGGGGTAACACTGTAACATATTTATTTATTTGATGTTACATTGTTATCTGCTTGTAGCAAAATGTATTATTAGACCTCATGGAAAGATGAAGGAAGACATTGCTGGTCTTGTGAAGTTGCTGGTTCCCCAGATGTCTCTGACTGCTTTTCTGAGTCACTGACCTGAAACAAGCATGTGGCCAGTGAACGTGTAAAGTCAAACTCCTGTTTTACGCAGATATACGGGGCAGACACTAGGTACAGTTGTACTCAAAGGTTTCCCTCCCCCGGCAGAAATTGTGAAATGTTGGCATTGATATTGAAAATATGACTGATGTGCCAAAAAATGCTCTTTTATTGAAGGATGATGATCATGTGAAGACATTTATTATCACAGAGTTGTTTGGCTCCTTTTTAAATCACACAGAACATGCCGAGTCTTCACGGATTGGCTGCGGCTGCTTTCCTTACCCCCCATACGCCTCGTAGCAGGAGGACATTGTACATGACAAACAGAACCACCTTCATGCAGTGCTCAGCGACTCCCAACTTCTCTTCTGGATCTGTAAGACACAGGAGGGCGTTATAAAGGTGAGTCTACGACACCCCCTCATTCTAAGGCCTTGTGGGTGGAAAGATGGCCGCTCAGGTATCCCTATAAAGGTGCAGGTCAGTCTACGACACCCCTTCATTCTAAGGCCTTGTGGGTGGAAAGATGGCCGCTCAGACATTCCCTATAAAGGTGCAGGTCAGTCTACGACACCCCCTCATTCTAAGGCCTTGTGGGTGGAAAGATGGCCGCTCAGACATTCCCTATAAAGGTGCAGGTCAGTCTACGACACCTCCTCATTCTAAGGCCTTGTGGTGGAAAGATGGCCGCTCAGGTACATTCCCTATAAAGGTGCAGGTCAGTCTACGACACCCCCCTCATTCTAAGGCCTTGTGGGTGGAAAGATGGCCGCTCAGGTATTCCCTATAAAGGTGCAGGTCAGTCTACGACACCCCTCATCATTCTAAGGCCTTGTGGGTGGAAAGATGGCCGCTCAGGTATCCCTATAGATGTGCAGGTCAGTCTACGACACCCCTTCATTCTAAGGCCTTGTGGGTGGAAAGATGGCCGCTCAGGTATTCCCTATAAATGTGCAGGTCAGTCTACGACACCCCCTCATTCTAAGGCCTTGTGGGTGGAAAGATGGCCGCTCAGGTATTCCCTATAAAGGTGCAGGTCAGTCTACGACACCCCTTCATTCTAAGGCCTTGTGGGTGGAAAGATGGCCGCTCAGGTATTCCCTATAAATGTGCAGGTCAGTCTACGCGACACCCCTTCATTCTAAGGCCTTGTGGGTGGAAAGATGGCCGCTCAGACATTCCCTATAAATGTGTGCAGGTCAGTCTACGACACCCCCTCATCTAAGGCCTTGTGGGTGGAAAGATGGCCGCTCAGGTATTCCTATAAAGGTGCAGGTCAGTCTACGACACCCCCTCATTCTAAGGCCTTGTGGGGTGGAAAGATGGCCGCTCAGGTATTCCCTATAAAGGTGCAGGTCAGTCTACGACACCCCCTCATTCTAAGGCCTTGTGGGTGGAAAGATGGCCGCTCAGGTATCCCTAAAAAGGTGCAGGTCAATCTACGACACCCTTCATTCTAAGGCCTTGTGGGTGGAAAGATGGCCGCTCAGGTATCCCTAAAAAGGTGCAGGTCAATCTACGACACCCCTTCATTCTAAGGCCTTGTGGGTGGAAAGATGGCCGCTCAGGTATCCCTATAAAGGTGCAGGTCAGTCTACGACACCCCTTCATTCTAAGGCCTTGTGGGTGGAAAGATGGCCGCTCAGGTATCCCTATAAATGTGCAGGTCAGTCTACGACACCCCCTCATTCTAAGGCCTTGTGGGTGGAAAAAGATGGCCGCTCAGGTATTCCCTATAAAGGTGCAGGTCAGTCTACGACACCCCTCATTCTAAGGCCTTGTGGGTGGAAAGATGGCCGCTCAGGTATTCCCTATAAAGGTGCAGGTCAGTCTACGACACCCCTCATTCTAAGGCCTTGTGGGTGGAAAGATGGCCGCTCAGGCATTCCCTATAGATGTGCAGGTCAGTCTACGACACCCCTTCATTCTAAGGCCTTGTGGGTGGAAAGATGGCCGCTCGGGTATTCCCTATAAATGTGCAGGTCAGTCTACGACACCCCTTCATTCTGAGGCCTTGTGGGTGGAAAGATGGCCGCTCAGGTATTCCCTATAAAGGTGCAGGTCAATCTACGAATCTGGTCAATCTGTGAATTTCTTTTCACAAACCCTCTTTCAGTCTACGACACCCCTTCATTCTAAGGCCTTGTGGGTGGAAAGATGGCCGCTCAGGTATTCCCTATAAAGGTGCAGGTCAGTCTACGACACCCCCTCATTCTAAGGCCTTGTGGGTGGAAAGATGGCCGCTCAGGTATCCCTATAAAGGTGCAGGTCAGTCTACGACACCCCCTCATTCTAAGGCCTTGTGCAGGACAGGAAGTAAGAAATAGGGACATGGCCAGCAATAAACCTTTTCTTTTACCTCCAACAAAACAGGAGAGATATTTTTGGTTGGAGTTGAGGACGATTCCACTGGAAGGCCATACACCCTTGGGCAACCTCCTGCTGGCCCCTTGCTGCCCATTCCTGAACATCGCCATCTGTATAAAAGGAGCCCAACGCCTCTCACCTTGGCAGTGAATCACCTGCTGGGGACTCCACACGTGGTTGAAGACATTCCAGGCCAAGCAGCTGACGTTCCGCGGAGAGTTGGCTTCTCCTGTGATGTGATTCCCACTGACATGCCATGAAGAATTGGTGTCGCTCTGCGGGGGCTGCCCATCTACAGTCCAGGAGTACAAAGCGCCTGACCCTGACCCCAGCACACAGGAGATCATCACAGAACCGTTCACATGGCAGGAAAAATCCAGAACTGGGTCCCAAGAGAGCATCTGTGGAGACAGAGAGGCAGATCTCCATCTAAAATTACATTCTTTGCGGGAGGAGAAAATCTCTATTACTGTCACTGGTGGGTTCTGGAGGGAACTGCGTTCCCGCTAGAACCTTTTAATGCATTACCATCCCCCTGAAAGCACTTATCCCATTTCAAAATCTTGAAATAACTTTGGTGGTCAGTGGGAAGATGTCCCTTACATTGGTGGTCAGTGGGAAGAATGTCCCTTAAATTGGGGGTCAGTGGGAAGAATGTCCCTTACATTGGGGGTCAGTGGAGGAATGTCCCTTACATTGGGGGTCAGTGGGAAGAATGTCCCTTACATTGGGGGTCAGTGGGAAGAATGTCCCTTACATTGGGGGTCAGTGGGAAGAATGTCCCTTACATTGGGGGTCAGTGGGAAAGAATGTCCCTTACATTGGGGGTCAGTGGGAGAATGTCCCTTACATTGGGGTCAGTGGGAAGAAATGTCCCCTTACATTGGGATCAGTGGGAAGAATGTCCTTACATTGGGGGGTCAGAGGGAAGAATGTCCCTTACATTGGGGTCAGTGGGAAGAATGTTCCTTACATTGGGGGTCAGTGGGAAGAATGTCCCTTACATTGGGGGTCAGAGGGAAGAATGTCCCTTACATTGGGGTCAGTGGGAAGAATGTCCCTTACATTGGGGGTCAGTGGGAAGAATGTCCCTTACAGTGGGGGTCAGTGGGAAGAATGTCCCTTACATTGGGGGTCAGTGGGAAGAATGTCCCTTACATTGGGGGTCAGTGGGAAGAATGTCCCTTACATTGGGGGTCAGTGGGAAGAATGTCCCTTACATTGGGGGTCAGTGGGAAAGAATGTCCCTTACATTGGGGGTCAGTGGGGAAGAATGTCCCTTACATTGGGGTCAGTGGGGGGTCAGTGGGAAGAATGTCCCTTACATTGGGGTCAGTGGGAAGAATGTCCCTTACATTGGTGGTCAGTGGGAAGAATGTCCCTTACATTGGGGGTCAGTGGGAGAATGTCCCTTACATTGGGGGTCAGTGGGAAGAATGTCCCTTACATTGGGGGTCAGTGGGAGAATGTCCCTTACATTGGGGGTCAGTGGGAAGAATGTCCCTTACATTGGGGTCAGTGGGAAGAATGTCCCTTACAAATTGGGGGTCAGGGAAGAATGTCCCTTACATTGGGGGTCAGTGGGAAGAATGTCCCTTACATTGGGGGTCAGTGGGAAGAATGTCCCCTTACATTGGGGTCAGTGGGAAGAATGTCCCTTACATTGGGGGTCAGTGGGAAGAATGTCCCTTACATTGGGGTCAGTGGGAAGAATGTCCCTTACATTGGAGGTCAGTGGGAAGAATGTCCCTTACATTGGGGGTCAGTGGGAAGAATGTCCCTTACATTGGGGGTCAGTGGGGAGAATGCTCCTTACATTGGGGGGTCAGTGGGAAGAATGTCCCTTACATTGGTGGTCAGTGGGAGAAGGAGGAGGACACACTGAAGGAGCTCTCCCTGAGAACCAGCATTTTCAAGCCTGGGCCTTGCCTGCTAGCTTGGCCCAGGAACCATGCCTGATCCAGGGGGAGGCCCTGGGAGGGATTCCCCTGATGAGACCGGGCCTAGTGAAGAGGAGGAGGTGGAGGACCTGACTGTGGGTCGGCCCTGGTGAGGATGTCGATGTCTTCAGACAGAAGATTACTGATAGATTTGTGACTATTGGAAGAGCTGAGGAGAAACTTAATGTTTTGAAATCTGAACACAAAACCTTCAGAGCCAAATACTGCCAGGCCTGGAGCAAGAACAGATTGGGCATGAAGCCAGCGCTCCAGCACATGGAGGAGAAAGTAAAGAGACAATCTTTATTATTAGAAAAGTTGAAAGCAAGAAGTGGAGCATTTAAAGAAAAGTTCGATAATGAGGGGAGATTTGCCAGCCAGACATCAGTGAGTTCTGTGGATCAGCAGCCCCAGGTAATGGATGACCCGGCTCCATCTACATCAGCGTCTCTCCCCCCATGTCAGGCTGTGGAATCACCAGTGGCAACCAGCCAGGGGGTTGAGGGTGAGTATGGAACCTTAAGGTTCATCCAGCACATGGAGTCACCCCTGAGAGCAGACAAGTTCGCCTTCTCTGATAACCCTGCAGAAGTCCTGAGGATGGACAGAGGAGATACAGAGCAGCAAAGCAAGACTGGTGGAGAGATCCCAGTATACCAGATGGCTGCTCCCAGCATGTCTGCCCCACTGCTGTGGTGAGTTCTGTGGATGAGGAGCTCTGCAAGCAGCCTGCTGTGGAGGAATCCTCAGCCAACCTGGAGGAAAAATCCCTGGCAGAGAGGTCTCCAGACCATCAGGGGAATGTGGATGAACCTGCACCAAGCACCCCACAGATGGAAATTGCTGCTGCTGTTCCTGCTGAGACCAGTAGTCCCTCTACAGGCAAGATGGCTGCCACGTGCAGAGAGACTGTTCCACCTGAGCTCCCAGTGTGCTCCAGACCTGATTGATGCTGGTGGGGGGAGGGGAGCAGCACACTGCACCACATGGAGAGCAAACAGCACACATGGATTGTCTCACTTGTTGCTGTGTCTGAGAATCCAGGAGAAGGAATGTTGTACAGAGTTGAAGTGGGAGGGGGAAGGGAACCCACCAGTAAAGGGGGAGGGTGGCGGAGTTGATTTCTGGAGATGGGGTTTAAAGCCTGTGATGTGTTTGCGTTGATCTGCCCAGTCGGCAGCTATGAATACGATTTGTCATTTGTAAAACCTGAAGGCCTGGACTGTTTTGGGAGAGATATTGGAGGTGCAGGAGCCTTCAGCAGTGGAGAGGTTTGGTGGCAAAGGTGGTCTCCAGACAGCCTTTGATAAAATCGGTGACAATCCTGGTCCGGAATGAATCCATACCAGAGGCTGATTTGGTAGTTTGGCTACGCCGACATGGTGAGGTCCTCACCCCACTGCGGAAGGTCCTGGATGAGCATAGGATATGGACAGGGGCCTGGACGATGTCAGTGCAATTGAGGGTGCTGGCAATGTGGTTCAGCATCTTCCCTGCTCAGCCTTTCTGGGGAGGGATAGGCTGACCATTTTCTATCAAGGTCAGCCTAAAGTTTTAACAAATGCGGAGAGAAAGGTCATTTTGCATCGTCCTGCACCATCAAGAAGTGCTCACTGTGCCAGGATTTTGGCCATTTGGCCAAAGAATGCACCGAGATTCGGTGTAATTTGTGCCAGCAGCTGGGTCATCCATACAGTCTGTGCCCAGAGGCACTACACAACCTGCCAGGACTGGAGGCTGAGCTGCAGAGGCTGGATAAAGAGGATGAGGCAGCTGATGCTAGGGAGGAAATGTAGTTGCCCCCCTGTGTCTGTTCCCTCTGTTGTGTCAGATTGTGTTTTCCCCCAGTAATGTCACCCTGAGTCTGTCCCTCCTGTCCCTAATCCTACAGTACGTAGATCCTCCAGGACTGGCGGAAGCTGCTGGGGGGGGGGTTTAGCGGATCTTCCCTCTCGGCCTACTCCACTCCGGTGGTCAGGAGGTTGTGGGGGTTAGCCGGATGGGGGTGGAGCCGATGGGGCTCATCCTTATAGGGGTATCCATGTCCATGTCTCACCTCCTGCTGGGGGGTTTCGGCTGATGAGGGGTGGAGAGGGTGAAGGAGAGAGAGGAAGAAGAAGAAGAGGAGGTTGAGAAGAGCTGTTCCTCTCTTCCTCAGGAATCAGATCCAGGAGGGGTCCCTCTTGGCAATGCTTTTTCAGTTTTGTCAGGTGATGAGATGGTATCTGATTATATCCATTTCTCTATCATCTATGGATGAGGGGGAGTCACGTACAGTCTGAAGAGAGCTGTTTCGGGTGTTGAGAGTGTGGTAGAGGTTAAGAAACGACTACCCAATCATCCTGATGGCAGTTCCCACTCTGTTAAAGGTGGCGGACCATTAATGTCGCCAGCATTAAATCTGCAAGAGCTCGTGATACGGCCTTATTTTTGCTCAGCGAGTTTGATGCTGAGATTTTTATTTTGCAAGAGACCTGGCTCAATACATTGGCCGATTGTCTATCTAGCAAAAAGGGAGTGGAGATGTGGTCCTCCTTTTGGTCTCTTGCGGGCTGAACTTGCAGCGGAGTTGCGTCCTTTTTAAAAACCGATATGGTAACGTGCCGGCGGGTAATTGAGGTATTAGAAATGGGGAGATGCATGGATCTTAGACGTCTCTGTTAGGGGGCAGGACCTGCGCCTGATCAAATCTATGGTCCCAGTCAAAATGGGGCAGGGAAATGCCTCTCACAAAGATCAAGCCATTCCTTTTTTACGTCCCAGCAGTAGGTTGTCTTTGGAGGTGACTTTAACACCATAATTAGGCCTGAAGACAGGGAGCCTCCTATAGACAGGAGAGCCTCCATAGACTGGGGAGGCTCCATAGACAGGGGAGGCTCCATAGACAGGGGAGGCTCCATAGACAGGGGAGGCTCATAGACAGGGGAGCCTCCATAGACAGGCTGGGTTCAATGATAGCGTTTTTCTCAGTGATTTGGTTAGACAGGCAGGCCCTGGTAGATGTGCACATTAAGCACTGCCCTGGCAGCACGGGGTTCACATTTCAGAGAGGGAATAGTCAGAGCAGGATAGACAGGTTTTTTTTTTTAAGGAGACTCTGCTTTCTCGGCTCTGAGTTGAAGGCGGTGGGAGTTTCTTCTGACCACTGTATGCTGTCTGTGACTCTGAATGCCTCGGACACTCCACCAGGGGAAGGGGTGTCTGGAAACTGAATTCGGCTCTCCTGAAGATGTTTAGAGGTAAGAACAATCCTTTGAGGATTTTTTTCAGGCACGCAGGTTTCTATTTCTGGACTTTTGGAGCAGTAAGTCAGAGAGGTGGGAGCTTGTGAAACACAAAGGGCGATTGGGACTTTTCAAGGCCATAAGTAAGAAGAAGCAGCTTGGTATGTATATTGCCCTACCTGGCATTTGCGGAGGAAGCTTGATTGTCTTGTCTCGTATGGAGGAGATCCAGGGGAGATCTCTGAAGTGAAGCTTCTTCTTAGGAAGTGTCAATACGACCCGGCATGCCTTTGGTTCTGGAGAGGATTATGGGAAATATTACTTCACCTGATTCCTTACCAGAACTGTAAGCAAGGATAGCAATTAAGACACGGTCATTGGGCCTGAAAGACAGTACGGGTTCCTGATAAAGTCCCAGATCAGGGATCTTGGGGAGATCTTTGGTCCGTATTATGCAGACCTCCTGAGGAAGAAAGGACCTTAGCTGGGACAGGATGGAAAGCTTTCGCTGGATTCTACTCCAGGATTGGGAAATGGTGCTATTGCTTTTGATGAATTTGACAGAAGACCCAATTTTCAGCGGATGAGGTAGTTCATGGGGTTTGTTGATGTATAGATAAGACAAGCTGGCTACCAAAAAATCGCCTGGGCCAGATGGATTGACAGCTGAATTTTACAAGTGTTTTAAGTCCTTTCTGCTCCCTTTTTAGCGGAGGTTTTTAACAGCTGTCTAGAAGAGGGTTCGCTCCCTCCTCCATGAGGCAATCGCCTGCTGATTCTTCTGTCAAAAGGTAAAGACCCCTCAATGATTGAGAACTGGCGCCCCATCAGTCTTTCTCAATGTTGATAGAAAGATCTTGGCAAAGATTCTTTTTTGGCACTTGTCGTCAGTAGCAGGCAATTTGTTGTCCAGCCATCAGCACTGTTTCGAATTCCAAGGTAGAAGTACCCATTTTCAGCAGTTATTTGGCTATACGGGGAGGCTTTGGAACGATTTGCAGGGCTGCTGGATGGAGAATGTACTTGCTGGCATTGGATCAGGCAAAAGCTTTTGATCGAGTGAATCATGAATATCTGTGGTTGCTGCTTGGTAGATACGGCCTGCAGGGGAGGTTTATAGATTGGGCTGAAGACATTATATAAAGGGGCTGAGAGCTTCCCACTTGTTAATGGTTGGGTTGGGCGGCCTTTTGAGGTCGGCTCTGGTGTGCGCCAGGGATGTCCTTTGAGCCCCCCTGCTATATGCTTTCGCAATCGACCCATTTGTAAGAAGGCTTAGAGGGCGGCATGTTGTGCCGGGGTGCCTCTGGGCATTGCTGGTGTGCCGCCCTTTTGAAGGTCCGTTGCCTATGCTGATGATGTGTCTGTTATTATCTCTGGGACTGAGGAGGCGCAGGAGGTGGTCTCTGTGATAGAGCAGTACACGGAGGCTTCTGGCTCTAAAGTCAACCATGAAAAGTGTGAAGTGTTTTTTCTGGGATGGGAGTGAGGAGGGTGAAAGCTTCGAACTTCAGAATGCTTCCAGAGGCCCCAGCAGGAAATTAAAAAAATTTTTGGCATCAAATTTGGTTCCTGGTGACTAAGGTCATCGAAACTGGGAAAGCAGGTGGTAGTTGCCAATGCCAAAGTAGCAAGCTGGAAGAGATGGAGGCTTTCCTTAAGAGAGAGGGTTGACTTGATCAAAACTTACCTGATCCCGATCTTTTTATATGTCAGCTTCGTCTGTATCTTGCCGGTATCTCTCCTATGCTCGGGTCCTACAGCTGTTTTTTTTTCCAATATGTTATGGGGAAAACCGGCTGAACCTGATCAAACGCAATGTAACTTACCTGTCAGGTGGGAGGGTGGGCCTAGGAATGGTCAAACCCGATAGTTTTCTTTTCTTTGCGTCTTTTTAAAGTACATTCGTTGGTAATATGTTAGCAGAGGACACGCTGCGGGTGGGTGGGTATTTATCCAGTCTTGGTTTAGGCTTTTCTCTGCATTTCATTGTGGGAAGATGGCGGCCCAGTGAATTAGTCTGAGAGTTCCGACATGGCAAGCTCCCCGGCTTATGTTTGCCCCGTGTCTGAAACTACTTCGGCAGTGGCAGGTGACAGTGGAGGATATCAGGTCCCTTCCCAGAAGCTTCTGGGGAGAGGATTTTGCTTCTGCTTTCAGTGTGTCCACTGGCCTAAAAGGATTGCCCACGCTCCGGAATGAGGGAGGGATTGCGTTAATATAACTTGGAGAGAATCCCTTTGTTGAAGTTTAGGGATAGCCTGCTCGCTTTTCCCCATGGAAGGCTCTATGTGAGAGGGAACCTGAAGCACCGCCCTTGGATATCGGATTTGGGGTGAGAGCATAGTTTGTGTGGTGGTAGGGTGGAGGGTCTGAATGGGACCAGGTGGCTGCTCGTAGTTTAGGTTCTCCTTGGTAACATAGAGTCTGTAAAAGGGTTGGAGGCAGGGGGAGTTTGCGCATCCCTATCTCGAGGTCGAATGAGCTTATGTAGGGTGGTGCGATACGGGGCATTTTGACCGTTGCAGGGAGGTTGTGGTAGGTGGATACACCTTGTTCTAGCTGTCAGGCCGATAGTGGTTCGTTGCGGGTACAGTGGGGTATCACGGTTTGCGGGTATTGTAACCTCGGTAGAAGTCCTCCCTGTAGAGAGTGTGAAGTGCACGATATTCTGGGTGAGGTTTGTAGGGAGATTTGAGGGACCCGTGGTGGCTGTGGTGCAGAGAGGCTAGGGCGGTAAGTAGAAGGCAGTGGAGGTTTATCAGACCTGCCTTTGGTGAGAGGTCCTCTCTGGTGAGGGCTGGTTTTCCTTGGGTAATGGTCTCTTTCACGTCACCGTAAGTGTGTGTTGAGTTAAGATCTTTTGAAAAGTGGGGGTGGTGCTTGCATAAGGGGGGACGAGGCTGGTTTCTTGAGGCACAGGGTGCGTGAGGTCTGGGGACTAGGCGATGTGAGTGGTAGCACGGGTGGGTTCGTAATTATGTCCACGTTTTCTTTCTGAGACATTTGCTGGGTGGGACAGCAGATTTTGCTATGGGGATTTGTTGTGGGGGGGGGGTGCCTAGGTATAAGGGGGGTTTTTATATTCCTGTATAATAGTTTATGTTCAATTGAGGGTGCGGGACTGGTTAATGGCAGCAAAATTGGAAGATAGGGTGAGTGGGGGGGCCTGGTGGAGGTGGATGTCGTGGGGCTCGTTCTGGGAGCGTGGGGGTTTGGAGAGGTCAGTGGCGCCCGGCCGGTAGCATATGTTAAGGGTGGAGGGGGGGTGGGTTGCATTGGGGTCATGGGAAGAATGTCCCTTAATTGGGGGTCGGGGAAGAATGTCCCTTACATTGGGGGTCGGGGGGGAATGTCCCCTTACAGGGGTCATGGGAAAATGTCCTCTTGGTGTCCGTGGGAAGAAGCCCTTTCAAAGGGGGTCAGTGGGAAGAAATTCCCTACATTGGGGGTCAGTGGGGAAAAATGTCCCCCTTACATTTTGGGGGCAGGGGAAGAAAGTCCCTTACAATGGGAGCCCCGGGTGGGAAAAAGTCCCCCGAAAAACGAAAAAGAATTCCCCGGCTAAAAAACTCAGACAGGGGGCACAAGATGGAACCCAAAAGGCCTGGGAGAAGAAACCACATTGCATAAAGGGCCCCCAGTTAAAACCAAGGCTGGGGGAAGCCCAATGCCCTGAAAAAATGAAATAAAAACAAGAAGCCACCAGCCTTGGATTCCCACGAAAAATTTTTACTTGTAAAGAAATACCCAAAATGCGAATAAAAACAATGTAATCCCCGGGACTTTTTTTGAAAAAGAAAAAGGAAAGGGGGAGAAGGAGGTTTTGAAAAGGGGGTCCCCCCCCCCCTAAGTTAGGAAAAGGATCCCCCCCCGTACGTACTAAAAACCTATTCCCCGATGGTTTTTTTTAGTTAAATTAAATTTTTTTTTTCCCGTTTTAAATGTTCTTACAATCAATAAATTTGGTCCTAGGTAATGCCAAGGCTGGTGCCCCTTCTTGTTTTTTTTCTTTTAAGGAAGAAAAAGTCCCTTCATTGGGGGGCAGGGGGAAGAATTCCCCTTACATTGGAGGCAGGGGGAAAAGAAGGGTCCCTTCCCATTGGGGGGTCAGGGGGAAAGAATTTTCCCTTTTTACATTGGGGGGTCAGTGGGAAAAAAACCGCCCTTCCCATTGGGGGTCAGGGGGGAAAAATTTTGCCCCTTTAAATTTGGGGGGGTCAGTGGGAAGAACGTCCCTTAAAATTGGGGGGTTCGGGTGGGGGGAAATGTCCCTTAGTGGGGTGATGGTGTGGTTGGGGGGGGTTAAGGGAGGAGAGGGGGGTCCTTGGAAGCGTTGATGGGTTTTTAGGAAGTTATGGGGTAAGTAGTTTGGAGCTGGTGGGACCATGTGGAGGTGTTCGATTTAATATGGGTGTTAGGTGGATGGATTGCGGCGCCAGGGGAGGGGGAGCATGGGGGTGATTGATTGGTGTCCGCTCGTATCTTTCTGGGGTATATGGTGTGTGGTTTGATCTGGGTGCTGGAACGCGGGGAAGTGAGCGGGATCAATAAGCCGTGGCGCCTGCGGGAACTTTGTGGGCGAATACCTTGCTGGCACAAGCTATACGGACTTTTCTTGTGCCATCTCAATATAACTTAATTTGATTAATAATGATCCCCTCTCCCTAATTAGCTGATTGGAGTGGTGGCCTGTTAGTTTCCTCCCATTTTGGCTTCTGGAACCTGTTTGTGGATCTGAGCATCGCGGCTGGTTGGGATGGCGCCTGCCTTAATAGGTGGAGGATTTTATGAGGTTTGTGTTTGTGGTGGGTTGTCCATGTTAACTATCGTATATAGTGATTCCAAAAATGTTAAAACCACTCCCCGAGGAGAGTTAAGGTTTGGTGGTTCGTTGTTATGCATTGTGGTGGTTTATTCAATGAAGTGTGGAAAGTCATGGCTTTTCAATTGGTTAGGGTGAAAACTCCTCATCCCTTGTAAATCATTCATTGCGCGATGGTGGGTGGCCATTTCGGATTGATTGGTACGTACGGTTTTCAGGGGTATGATCTATAGCAGCTACTTCGGTCTTGAGCAACTGGGTACTACTAAGCAGACTAGCGGATTCTGGAGTTGGGGAGGCGTGGTGGTATCTGGAGGGGACTGTGGGTGGGTGGTTAGGTTCCTTCTTGGTGGGAAAATGAATGTCTCAGTAAGGGATGTTCTTTGAGTGTCGTGGGGTGTGTTCGGGGCGGGGTTTGGGGGTGGTGTCGGGTGAGTGTAAACTGGTATGGGAGGGATAATGGGGCAGGCTGGTTTGTGGTTCTATGGCTGGAAGAACGGAGGAAGGCGACTTGGTCAGGGCTTGGTTGGCACCGTTTTGATATTGTGAGGGGTGGGGGGGTGGGGGCTGTGGGGTGGGTGGGGGGGTTTTTTGGGGGTTTGGGTGGATCCTGCAGTGTTTTTGAATGAAAATGGTTTTTTTGTTTGTTTTTGATTTTTTTCTTTTTTTATGTATTTTATGGGGTTGTTTACGTTATATTTGAGATTTTTTTTGCCTTGCGGAGCAGGGGTGTCGCCCGGTTGCGAGAGGTTTTGTATGCAGCCCGGGCTGCACGTGGTGTGGGTGGTGTTTTGAGCGGGGTTGGTGAGAGTGTCCGGGATTGTGGTGGACAGGTGCGGGATGTGTTTTTGAAGGGTCTTTTTACTGAGATTGATTTTTTCGAGGTGGACCTTTCAGTTTCAATGGCTAGAGGGGACGCAGCTCCTGTGGCTTCGAAAGGTTGGGGTGGGGGGTATGTGTTAGTGAATTGCGTAGGAGGGGGGAGGACTTGCAAATATGAGCCGGAGGTGTCGGCTGGGGGGGTACTATTTTTTGAGAGTTTCTTTTACGGGAGTGTTTTTTTTATTTGGATCGTGTCGGCGGCTGAGGATTTTGTATTTTACTATTGTGGGGCGGACGCGTCAGATCGGGTATGAGTGTGGGCTTAATATTTTTATTTGGGAGTTTCGTTCCGGGCTGTCTGTGGTATCTTTTCGGGGTGGGGGGGAGTTTTCGAGGGGGGTGGTGGTATTGGGGGGGGTGGTGGATGGTGAGGGGAGTTGAAGGTGGCGTGCGTGTGACGCGTCTGAGTATTTGGGGTGTAGTCTTTTTTGCACGTGTTATGGGAAGTTTAGGCTCTTTTTTTTTATTTTGTGTTTCGGTTTATTTTTTTTCGTCGTGGGTACGACGCGTTTAGTTTTTTTAGTTGGCGGCGGGAGGGCGTAGGTGTGGCTCTCCTCGGTGCGGGGTAATTGTGATAGTGGGGGCAATTGGGGGAGGTTGTTATGACGTTGTGGTGAATCTTGGGTTTTTTGGTTTTGTTTATTATTTTTAGCTATCTTTGTTTCGTTTTCATTTGTTCCCTTGACTTTATTTTTTTTTTATCTTTGTTGTTTCTTTCGTTTACGCATTTTGTTTTTAGTTTTTTATTCTTTTTTTTTTTTTCTTTTGTTTTGATATTTTTGTTTGCTGGTTGTTGTGTTTTTTTGTTGTTTTTTTTTTTTTTTTATTTCGCGAGTTTTTTGTTGGTTCATTTTTGTTTTGGTTTTTTCATATGTTTTTGGAGGGGGGGTGTTTGTGGACGGTGTATGGGGGGGAGGAGTGGAAAGGTTTCCCAAGGTTGGGGGGGGGGTGTTGGGGGACGGTTTATGGGGGTGGGTGTGGGGCTCTGCAGGTTGGGGGGTGTTGGTGGACAGGTATGGGGGCAAGGGTAGTGGAAGGGCTCTCGCATCTAAAAAGTAAAGGGTGTTAGAAAACCAAGAATAGGGGGGTTTCCCGCCCGTTTCCGGAGGCCTTTCCCATTTGACTAAAAAAACTCCTGTTGTGGGTGTGCTGTCATTTCGTATTTTAGTGCTGATCAGGGCCCCGGGATAAAATTCTTCTGGTGTAATATTATGTCCATCAGATTATGAAATGGGGCCCACGCCCCCATGTTTGAATTAGAGCCCCTTTTAATCAGCTGGGGGAGCTAGACTTAATTGTTAGCTAGGGGGGCTAATAAATCCGGGTGTGATAGATAAAAAGGGGGAAAAATTTAGGCTACAAGAGAGGTTGCAGATCAGCTCTTTGAGACTTCCCCCTGCACTGAACTTTTTGGGGAATGGTTAGGCCAAATGAGAGGGAGGGTTGGGGGAGGGTGGGGGGGGGGGGGGGGGGGGGGGGGGGGGAGAGTTCCCTGCCGGGGTTTCCCTCAGATGCTGGATGAGGGAAAGGATTAATCTGCGGGCTGGGGTGGTAAACCAAGAGACACTGGCTGGCTCCAAAGAAAGGGTGGTTTTTGCTAAAAATTTATATTCGGGGCAGGTCCTAAAAATTTGGGGGGAAAGGGGCACAAATCAACTTTTTGGCTCTATACACCACAATGGATTTAAAATTGAAACGAACAAGATGTGCTTAACGCAGACTGTCAGCTTTAAATTTGGGGGTTTTTACATCCAAATCGGGTGAACGTTGTAAAAATGAAAACATTTGCTTTTGTGCCTCCCACTTTTAAAGGGCCCAAAAAGTACGGGGACAGAAAATAATCATAAATAAAACTTTCACTTTTTAATACGGGTTCAAATCCTTTGCGCAATTACAGCCTAAATGTGGAAACGCATAAACCCCCCAAACGTGGGGTCACCCCGGGGTATTGCCTCCCAGGCCTCTACAACGTTTCAGTTCCTGCTTTTCTTGGGGCTTTTTCCCCTTCATTTTTTGTCTTCACAAGTGAAATGCCCATGGGATTCAGGTCAGGTGATGGATTGGCCATTGCAAAACATTCCATTTCTTTGGGGGCTTTTGCAGTCTTTTTTGGGTCTTTGTCCATCGCACGTAAAGCGCCCAAGAGTTGGAAAAAGCATTTGGCTGAATATGAGCCGATAATATTCCCCGAAACACTTCACAATTCACCCGGCTGCTTCTGTCACCGCACATCTCAAAAAAAACAAAGAACAGTTCCTTTGGCAGCCATCATGCCCACCCCAGACACTACCCCCCCACCATATCACTGATGGGTGGTATGCACGGATCATACAGTTCCTTCTCCATACTCTTCTCTTCCCATCATTTTTTCATTCTTTTCTTCTTTTTTTTTCAAATCTATTGGGGGTGGTGATAGGCCAAAAATGTTAGAATTGTGTCGATGTCCCAAAATTAATGGACCTACTGTCTTCCGGGTTTCCCTTAATTTTCCAGTTCCTTTGGGGCCTCCCGAAACCCCGGGACCCCATCCAAGTTTGTATCCCTCATAAAACACCAAAACCACTCTCAAGACGGCTACGGGCCCCGGATGCAATCTGAATAAGAAAGTGTTTGCCTGGCTATGCAGGACTAAGGGGACCAAAATCCTTGAAACCCAAAGGGGAGTAGTGCTAAAAAATACAGCACATGGTCATTCATCAAGCAATTAAGGGCATTTCCCCCTTTCCTGGGCTTCTCCCCCCTTCCCCCCCTTTTTATCCTTTTTCCCCTTTTGTTCTTCTTCTCCTTTTCTTTCCTTTATGGTTTTTTAAAAAACCCCCCTAGCACGGGCAGCGTGACGTCACAGCGCTGTAGTCCCCCCCCTAACACTTTTCATGCGAGGGGCACGTATTCAAAAGGGGTTCACCCAGGGGGGCCCCCGGGGGCCCATTTTCACCCTACCATGGTCAGTGTTTTCTTATTGTCTTGTATGGAAATAGGGAAATAAACATTTCCCCTGTAAAAAGGTATCACACTATTTGGCACCTCGTTTTTTTGGGCTCCTGGTGAGCTGCTTCATTTGCAAGCAGCTTTTCTAGTGTGCCAGTGTGTACCGGGGCAGTGAGGGTACCAACCAGACCAGCCTGACCCACATAAGGATTTCCTGGGGCTGAGGTTTTTACTCTACATGCGCATTTTTATTGCTATCTGGTGAGTGCGCAATCTTTTTCCCGGGATTTTCACTCACCATATCGTTGGATTTTAAACACTGGGTTTTGAAGACATCAGAGATCTCCTATGCACCTTTTTGTGAAATATGTTGGGGGATGGTCTGGCTTTCACTTTTTTGGGGCCTCCTTAGTGGCAATTTACTGCACCCTTTTCACGGGGCTTATCATCATATTACATTTAATTTTATACCATTTTGGGCAAAGCTGTCTATTTCATTTATGGGGATATTACGAAAATTTTTATAAACCTCAATGAGGGGGCAGAAAGCACTCACAAGTACACCCATGGAAACCCGCGGTGGAGGGGGGCAACGCAGAAGACCACATGATTCCGTCAGCTAAAAAATAAGCTAGACTCCCTGGGGACGGATCCCCCAACCAACAGCTGGAAGAAAAAACAGCCTGGTCTGATGAATCTTCATTTCTGCTAAGGGCCACAGAGGTAGGCCAGTCAATGGGTCCAGTTTGGGGTTTTCAACATCAGACAAGTTTCCACCTTCCAAAAAAAAAACTAAAAAGAATCAAATCTCCCCCTCTTTAAAAATCCCCAATTGAAATCCATAAATGACCCCCAACACCTTATAAGTGTCGTATAAAGTCATCAAATCAACAAAACTATAAATCACCTAGATCTTGTCCACTCCTTTCCACCATTAAACCTATCCATACCCCCCCCCCCCCCCTTAACCAACTAAACTTTACAAAAAACAAAACACCATTTTTGGGGTAAATGGCAACAGGCCTTTTATTAACCTTCACTTTTAACAACATCAACCGTCCTTAACGGAAAAACCAAAAATTTTTGTTGGTCTTCAAAGGCACCCACAAACATCCAAAATGCACCTGGAAACCCTAACACTAGGCCCCAGCCGCAAAAAACCCTCGGAGACAACCATACCCCTCGCGTGCGCACCCCCACCTTCCCTTTAAACCTTTGGTTTAAATGGGAAAATCCCCGGGCCCCCCATACCACGGGTGGGGTCCCACCACCTTGTTTTTTCCTTTCCCAAAATGAGAAACCGCCCCAAAGACCAAAAAACCCCCCACGAACCAACGGGGAAAAACCCCCCTCTCCAACTGGGGCCTTTTTTTTTTTTTTTTTTTTTTTTTTTTTTTTTAAATTTCTCAATGCCCCCGGAGGCCCCTATAAACCCAACCAAAAAGGGGAGGGGGGGGCGGGGGGGGAAACCTGGTCCGCCAGCCCCTCCACTGACGCCCCCCGCCGAACCCCCCCCCTAAGGACCACAAAACCCCTCCTACACCCCCATCGCCAAATTTAAAATTCCCCAATCAATTTCCCCCCCCGGAGCTAAATTTAACCCCTTTTCCTTCCCACACCACCTGGGCCTATCATTATGCCCTGCGCTATTTCCATTCTTCCCTTTTCCCGCTAGGGCATTTCTTGACTAATGCACCATAGATAGGCTTGTCCACTCCTACTTCCACCATTCCTATCCATACCCTCCCCCCCCCCTTAACCAACTAAACTTTACAAAAAAACATGACACCATTTGGAGTAAATGGCCAACATGGCCTTTTTAAAATAACAACTTCACATTTTAACAACATCAACCGTTTCCTTAAGGGAAACCAAAAAATTTGTTTTGGTCTTCAAAGGCACCCCCCCAAAACGATCCAAAATGCACCTGCGGACAACCCTATACACCAGGCCTCCAGCCGCAACCAACCACTCGGAGGCAACCATAACCGTCCGCAGTGCGCACCACCACCTTCCAGTTAAACCTTGGTTAACTGGGAATATCCACCGGGCCCCCCATCCCAAACGGATGGGGTCCCCACACCATTTTTTTTCCTTCCAAGATGAAAACCGCCTCCAAAGACCAAACCCCCACGAACCAAGGGAAAAAAACCCCCCTCTCCAACTGGTGTCCTTTTTTTTTTTTTTTTTAATTCTCACCTGCCCCCGGACGAGACCCTATACCCAACAACCAGGGGGGGGAGAACCTGGTCCTCCCAGTCCAGCTCCACCACCCTTCCCAGAAACCTTGGTAACTAAAAATCCACACCCCCCCAAATCCACAATTCCCACCCCCATTTTTTTCCTTTCCTAAACCCCTCCAAAGACCCAACCACCCACGCCCCAAACGGAAAAACCCACCTCTCAAACTGGTGGTTTTGTTTTTTTTTTTTTTTTTTAAAATTCTCACGGGATACCACAATATTATGAGGAAGGAAAAAAAAAAAAAAAAGTGTAAAGCACAAAAGTAGTGAAACATTCGTGAAAAATTGCAAACAACACTCAGCCAGTTCCTAATGTGTTCATCACTCGTGAAATCCTCTACCCCAGAGTGTAACACTTCTATTAAGTGAGGCATTATACCCTTCCACCAATCGGAAAGAGAAAACGCCTTAAGATAACAGACTGTCGGGATCACGCCATACGAATCTTTCCCCTCCCTTCTCTATTGCAGAGTATCACTACGCAACGCCATCCCAACATGGCCATCCGCAAGCCTTGATCCCAATATTCCACGGCTCCCAATCATATAAAAATAGGAAATGACAAGAGTGTAACTCCGTATATTATTAAGGCCATACTACTTTAATATATCTGCTACATGGAAATATATATCCGAGGATGCATCAGAGAATAAATCCCCAGTTCCTGGGGATTACCAGGCAGTTCCCATGGGAAAGTACAACGATTTCCAGAAGTAAAGATGGCCGCCGTATCACTTCCGGTTCCTGGCTCTTGCGTCCGACGTCACCTTCCTTGACGCGTTTCGTCACATTCGGGACTTAGTCAAAGGGATAAGAAACCGTCGGGACACCCTGGCCACAATTTATAACGCTCCTCAGCCTATTAATGATGCTCCGGCCGCATGTTTGGTTTACGGGAAAAGACGCCCATACCCATTCGAGCAGCGGGATCTTTCCTGTCGTATGTACCCTCTCACATCAGACTGTGACCACCCACATGTAACATTGTCAATATCCTTCCTATATAATTCACAAATCTAACTAATGTTTCCTATAACATCGAAATTGAATAAATAAATTATAAATAAATATATATAAACCGGACAAGCCCTATTATTATTAATTATTATAATTATACAGTATTATAAAGCGCCCGATAGTTGGCTCCAGCGCCTGTACATTACAGAGGAGGGGAAACAGAACATGTGACAGAACAATACAATACAATGTGATACATTGAGGGGATTGAGGGCCTGATCCTTGGAGCATTACAATCTAGGAGGGAGGAGGATGGGTGTACTGGAGGAAAGTGGCTGTGGGGGATTGAATGGTAGGAAAGAGTGGAGGAGGTTGGCAGGGTATAGCAAGGAGGCGTGGGTATCTGACTTCCCTGAATGTAGATGGGTTTTCAGGGAGCGCCTAAAGGAGAGGAGAGTAGGTGATAGTCCTGATGGGTTTTGGGGTAGGGAGTTTCCAGAGGATGGGTGACAGCCCTGGGAGAAGTCCTGGAGGCGGGCATGGGAGGAGAGGAGACCAGAGGAACTAGAGAGAAGGAGGTCTTGTGAGGAGCGGAGTGTGCGTGTTGGGTGGTACTTGGATATTAGGTCAGTCGATGGAGTTCAGGGGCAGTATGGTGGAACGGCTTTGTACGTCAGTGTTGGAGGAATTTTGAATTTGATCCCGTTGCGCAATCGGAAGCCAGTGGGAGGGATTGGCAGAGAGGGGGGTGGAGGACACTGAGTGGAGGCCAGTGGAGGGATTGGCAGAGGGGGTAGAGGTAGGCACTGAATGGAGGCCAGATGGTGGATGATTGCAGAGGGGGGTTGGGAGGGATCACTGAGTGGAGGCCAGATGGAGGGATTGGCAGAGGGGTGTAGAGGACAGCTGAATGGAGTCCAGTGGAGGGATTGGCCAGAGGGGGGTGGAGGCACTGAGTGGAGGCCAGTGGAGGGAGTTGGCAGAGGTGGGTCGTGAGGACACTGAGTGGAGGCCAGTGAGGTATTGGCAGAGGGGGGTGGCGGAGATGGGAAGCCGGTTGGAAAGGTGGATGAGTCCCTGGGCAGCAGTATTCAGGATGGGATCTGAAGCGGGGAAAGCCAGCGCGAGGCAGGGCCAGTGAGGAGGGAGTTGCAGTAGTCCAGCGCGTGGATATATGAGGGAGGTGGATGAGCTGTTTAGTGGTTTCTGGGGTTAGGAACAGTGCGGAGTTTTGGGCGATGATGCGGAGGCGGAGTCGGCCATGTCAGCATGTTGAGGCGGCGGAGTCTGCATGTTTCGGCGGTGTAGTCTGCATGTTGCGGAGTTTGAGTCTGCACGATGCGTGTTGCGCGGTGGAGTCCTGCACGTTTGCGGAGCGTGGAGTCTGCATGATGCGGAGGTGGAGTCTGCGTGTTGCGGAGGTGGAGGTCTGCATTTGCGGAGGTGGAGTCTGCACGTTGCGGAGGTGGAGTCTGCACGTTGCGGAGGTGGAGTCTGCACGTTGCGGAGGGGGAGTCTGCACGTTGCGGAGGTGGAGTCTGCACGTTGCGGAGGCGGAGGGCTGCATGTTGTGGAGGTGGAGTCTGCACGAGTTTGTTAAAGATTGGACTTGGGGCTGGAAGGATAGGTTGGAGTCCAGAATGACACCAAGTACTCTGGCCTGCGGGGCGGGTTTGATGGTGGCGTTGTTGGATGTGATGGAGAAGTCAATGGGGGGGGGGGGGTCCGGGCTGGGGGGGAAACAAGAAATTTGGGGTTTGGAGAGATTCAGTTTAAGGAAATGGAGTGACATCCAGTCTGATATGTCGCTCAGTAGGTGTGTGATCGGGGGGAGACCGAGGGGGGGGTGGGGGGGCGGAGACTGAGGGGGTGAGGTGGGGGGCGGAGACTGAGGGGGTGAGGTGGGGGGTGGAGAGATAGATTTGTGTGCCCGTCAGCGTAGAGGTGATATTTTGAAGCCGTGAGAGTGTATGAGTTGGCCAAGGGAGGAGGTGTAGATGGAGAAGAGAAGGCCCGAGGACGGAGCCTTGAGGGACCCCAACAGAGAGGGGGAGTTGTTAAAATACAAAGTATACAAATATTTATTCACATGCCTATAATCTATTGTAAAACTTATTTAATTAAATATATTTTTTTTAATTTTAATAGATTATAGGCATGTGAATAAATATTTGTATACTTTGTATTTTAACAATTAATTATTGATAATATGATAAAAGTTGCTATGACCATAGGGGGTGCTAAGATGATAGAAATATTTTAAATTTTTTTATTTTTTTAATTTTAAATTTTTTTTATTTTATTTAATATAATTTAATTGGTTGATATATCTAATTCAGGTAATATAATTTTTTATATATAATAGAAGAATTTATTAATTATTATAATTTTTTATATTATTTATTATTATATTTATTATATTATTTATTATATTATATATATAAAAGAATTATTAATATAATTTTTTTTCTTCACATCATCACCTCTTCTTCCTTTCATCATCAATCCTCATCTTCTTCCTTCCATCATCATCCTCCTCTTCTTCTTTTCTTCATCATCATCATCATCCTCTTCTTTTGTCATCATCATTCTTTTCTTCTTCTTCTACTACTTCTTCCATCATCATCCTCTTCTTCTTTTTCTCTACTTCTTCATCATCATCCCTTCTTCTTCTTCTTCTACTTCTTCTTCCTCTCTTCATCATCATCCTCTTCTTCTACTTCTTCTTCATCATCATCCTCTTCTTTCTTCTTCTTTTTTCTTCATCATCATCATCTCATCCTCTCTTCTTCTTCTTCTCTTCTTCTTCATCATCATCCTCTTCTTCTTCTTCTTTTTTCATCATCATCCCCCTTTTCTTCTTCTACTCGTCTTCCTTTTTCTTCTCATCATCCCTCTTCTTCTACTTCTTTCCCTCAATCTTTCCCACTTCTTTCTACCCCTTTACTTCTTCCTTCTCTCTCTTCATCACATCCCTCTTCTTCTATTTTAACTCCCTCTAATACCTCTATGGCTCTTTCTTAGCAATCCCTCATTTTTAATATTTATCTTACACACCTAAATTAAGGTTCCGTCATCCAATTTTAGCTCGCTTTCTTTATCTATCCATCTCATTCTCTCCTCCTTTTATCCATTTTCTAATTCTATCCATCTTAATTTTTTTTCGCATTTAACATTACGTTATTTCTCTCTTTTTCATTCAAATCCTTCATTCTTCTTCTCTCTCCACTCACTCATCCTCTTTTATCTCTCTTTTTCCTCTCTTCATAGGCTTTTACCTTTTCCCTCCTCCCCCTCCCCTCACCCTCTCTGCACCCTCATCCTCTTCTTCTTTTTCATCCCCCAAACATCATTCTTCCACTTCATTCTTCATCCATTTCTTCCCCCTTCCGCCTCTCTTCGCCCTTCTTTTTCTTCTTTTTTCTTCTCTTGCAGGGCAACTGCTCAGGCGCAATTTTTTATCGGTAAAAAGATCGGCCGATTTGCCCATAATTGCGCAAAATCGCCGATC
>CATNWA010001084.1:0-32435 GCA_951230385.1 Staurois parvus | reverse complement strand
TGTGTCCCTGAGTAACGATTCTGTGTCCCCCCAGTAACAATTCTGTGTCCCTGAGTAACGATTCTGTGTCCCTGAGTAACGATGTGTCTCTGAGTAACGATTCTGTGTCCCTGAGTAACAATTCTGTGTCCCTGAGTAACGATTCTGTGTCCCTCAGTAACAATTCTGTGTCCCTGAGTAACAATTCTGTGTCCCTGAGTAACAATTCTGTGTCTGTCCCTGAGTAACAATTCTTTGTCCCTGAGTAACAATTCTGTGTCCTGAGTAACAATTCTGTGTCCCTGAGTAACGATTCTGTGTCCCTGAGTAACAATTCTGTGTCCCTGAGTAACGATTCTGTGTTCCTCAGTAACAATTCTTTGTCCATGAGTAACAATTCTGTGTCCCTGAGTAACAATTCTGTGTCCCTGAGTAACGATTCTGTGTCCCTAAGTAACGATTATGTGTCCCTAAGTAACGATTCTGTGGCCCTAAAGTCTCTCTGGCTCTAACTCTGTCCCTAATACAGACAGGTCTGTCTCTCTTGAATGACCGGAGGCTAATGGAGAATTGTAAGATGGCCGCAATTTATAGCTCCACCATTACACAGTGCTGGCTGGCTGGCTGCTGATTGGCTAATGCGATCACATGTCATGAATGAATGCATTATGGGTCAGCGCGCCTTGTCTGCGCGCCTTCCCAGAGATCCCCGCTCCGTCGCCACACATGTCGCCGCCATTTTTGGGAAAATTCGATTCATGCATCCGAAGTTTGCTAATTTTCGGATTCGGCGCAAATCGAATTTTTCCTGATCTTCGAAACGAATTCCACTTCGCCATGTTCGATTCGCTCATCTCTAGTTACAACCAAGGTATGCAGAATACCATCTCTGAATGCACAACACGTTGAACCTTGAAGCAGATACAGCAGCAGAAGACCAAACTGGGTGCCACTCCTGTCAGCTAAGAACAGGAAACGGAGGCTACAATTCACATAGCCTTACCAAAATTGGACAATAGAAACTTTGAAAAACATTGCCTGGTCTGATGATTCTTGATTTCAGCTGCAACATTCACATGGTAAGGTCAGAATTTGGTGAAAACAACATGAAAGCATGGATCCATCCTGCCTTGTATCAATGGTTCATGGAGGTGCAGCAGACAACTCTACAGCAACTGCAAAATCTTTGAGGAATGTTTTAAATACCTTGTTGAGTCTATGCCACAAAGAATTAAGGCAGTTCTGAAGGCAAAAGGGGATCCAACCTGGTACTAGCAAGGTGTACCTAAAAAAGTGACTGGTGATTGTATAGTGATAGTGCTCTTGTACTAACCTGATGCAACTTGACTTTGTAGTATGGCATTTATTTTACACTGAAGTGAATTTCTGTATTTTAAGGCCACCTTTTTTTCTAGTAATCCCTCTTTATTGGCAAAAAATGCAAAACACATATACTACTGTCAGCTAACACTGCTGTTATATTTTTTTTGCCCTCTATCTGTTCTTATTCACTATAATACCTATTTATAATCTGTACACCCCTGTGTATCTGTGTGTGTATTTCACATTATTATCCATCTATCTAGAGGCAATGTAGATTTTATAAAGATCTAATTAATATACACCCAGAAAATGCTGGCAGTGTAATTTACATTGTTAATGTCTACATGTGTATTATAAATATGCATTTCTATGTCTTAAGATAATATTTTTGTCATTTAGCTTGCCTTCCAAGTAAGCTCTTATTATACAACAAAAACTATTAGGGGAATCTAGACATTTTGGTGAGGCAAGTGAAATTCCTTTTGTTATTTTTTTTTTTCAAATATATTAGCAGTAAGAAAGCTAGTAAGAAAGCTAGGTCACAGCATATTGGACAGATGAAAGATGATCAGGAAAAGTCAGTCACAAGTGAAAGGGAGAAGGCAACTGTATTAAGAAAAAATTATTGTCATCAGTTTATATGAATGAAATAGAGGGTTATAATAAACAAGACAGTAATGTTAATAATGTTATACTGAGTATACCCTTGTGACCCTTGTGGCTGACAGAAATCAATTTTGGAATAAGACAAAAAAATGGGAGTCAGGACCCGATGGCTTGCACCCAAAGGTCCTCAAAGAACTTAGACAAGACCATTGTTCCTAATTTTTAAGGACAGCTTACAAACTGGAACGGTACCAGCTGATTGGTGAAAAACAAATGTGGTACCAATATTCAAAAAAAGTCCAAGAAATATATTTGGGAACTACAGACCAGTCAGCCTAACATCAATACTGTGTAAGTTATTGGAAGGAATAATAAGGGACCATATCCAAGAATTTACTGTTTAAAATAGTATCTGTAACCAATATGATTTATGAAATACCATTCTTGCCAGACAAACCTATTAACATTTTATGAGTAGATAAGCTGTAATTTGAACATAGGAAGGCCTGTGGATGTAGTGTATCTAGGGTTCACTTCAATATTTCATACAGTACCCCTTGAATGTTCAATTTACAAGTTAAGGTCTTTTGCATTGATAATATTATACAATCTACTGTATGTACCTGGATAGAAAACTGGTTGCAGGATCACATCCTGAGGGTAATGATTAATGGCATATTTTCTGAATGGTCTGAAGTTATGAGTGGTGAGCCCCAGGGCTCTGTCATGGGACCAATTCTGTTTAACTTGTTCATAAATGATGCAGAGGTCGGTATAAATAGTCCAATCTCGGTGGTTGCTGATGGCACAAAGTTAAGCAAGGTGATAACCTTACAATAAGAGATAGCAACTTTACAAGAAGGCCTAGTAAAAATAGAAGTGTGGGCAGCTATATGAAAAAAGAGGTTTAATGTAGAAAAATGTAACGCAATGCAATAGGGAGTTAAAATATGCATGCAAGGTACCCTTAAAAAGGAGAACCTATGGGGGAATAGAAGATGGAAATTAGGTGGGGGTCCTTGTAGATTCCAGACTCAGCAATAGCATGCAATGCCAAGCTGCAGGAAGTTAGGCTAACAGATTCTTAGTATGTATTAAAAAGGATATTTGCTCAAACGATAAAACCATAATTCTACCACTTTACAAGGCTGGTTCAGCTACATCTTCAGTATGCCATCCAGTTCTGGTCACCAATCCTCAGGAAGGATGTGTTTGTACTGGAGAGAGTCAAGAAGGGCAATAAAACTAATATGGGCTTTAACAGATTTCAGTTACGAGGAATGATTACATACGTTAAACTTATTATCCCTGGAGAAGAGGCATTTATGAGGGGATATGATTACAATGTAAAATCCTTTAAATGGGGACTGTATAATTGGAAGAAAACCATTTCATCTTAGGTCTCTAAAGAAGACACATGGCCATAGGATGTGGAAATTCCTTCCACAGTTGGTGGTGTCAGCGAGTTCGGACAAGTTATAAGAAACTTTTAGATGTGTAGCTTAACAAACACAATGTACAGAGATATTGAAAATTGCAATGACACACACACACACCTTGAACTGGATGTGCTTTGTCTTTGTTCAAACATAATAACTATGCAATTATATAACAGCTTTTGTCCCAGAGGTGGCTATCTACAAACATAGATATATTTTGGCCTTAATAGATCATAGAGATAAAAAATCAAGGGCTTACTATGTGTGTTGCATCTCTAAGGGGTAACGGTTATTCGCCAGGATGACAAGTCCTATGTTTTTTATTTTGAAAATTGTAGGTATTCTTTCAAAGTCAATGTTCACTTTCAAATGTCTGTGTTCTTTTAACAAGGTATTAGTGTAGTTATATTTCCTGTGTCATTTGTTTTTCTTACCTTGTAATAATTGGCTCATGTGTTTTGTCTGCAGTTTCTAGTGCCATGGCTGATTGATTTCCCTGTATGTCCTGCATGTCCACGTATTCATTCAATCACCTATTCACCAAAGGGAAAATCCACTTCTTGATCCTGATCATGCAGCATCTAATCAATGCTTTAGCATTTGTCTGCGTTGCATGGCAATTGTAGCAGTGCTATTGTGATGAAAACACATATTTTCCCTTCATTGCTCTTGCGCTTGGTTCAGATCTAATTGCTAGTTTTCAACTGCGGAAAATAAGACTGAACACCCAGGGATTGTTAGATCTGTAGTTTCTTCATGGAAAGTGTCAGTTCTTAGGCTACAGTCAGAAGTCATACATTGAACTGTGCAGTTCCATGACATGCTTCATATTGAACACAGGCTGAAACTTATGCCAGTAGAATGTGCAGAGTTTCTCTGGAATAGGCTAAACATAAGGCTATCAAATGATACCATGAAACTGCATCAAGCATCACTGCTCATGTCCAGTGACTTCATCTGCTATTGCTGATGTGAATATCTCCTAAATAGTGCACGTTTAGGAAAAATTCATTGTACCTACAGGTTAGCTATATTATAAGCTTACTGGTAGGTATAATTTAAAGATGAGAGTTTACTACCACTTTAAGGTTGTTCATCAATGGCAATTATAAGTGTAAGATCTTTCTTTGTGTGCCAGAGACATCCAAACCTGCCATGTGATCAATCTGTGGCATTCCCCTGCCTGAAGGGAAACATACACCAAGAGTCATGTCCGATTTTTAGGAATTTCTGCTGCCCTGGGATTCTTTAAAAATGTTCTTCTGGAAGAGGACTGCTAGATAACAAGAAAAACATCAACCCAATTTGAGTAATGTCGTCATTGATAAACAAGTTCCTGATCTGATCATCAATATATTTTATTCTACATTTCTGAGGTTTCACTGACATCACTCTAACTTTCTTATTTAGTTTAATTGCTTTTATTATTATTATTATTATTATTATTATCCTACCTTATAATTTATACAGCTAGATTCCTATGCATTGTGTATACAGATTACAGCCAACTTATTTTTATGTACACAAATAGAATACAATAAAGAAGAAAAACTAGAGACACCACCAGTGTCTCTATAACACCGAGAATCAATATTTAAAATTTCCCTTTGAAACACAACTCAACCAACAGCTATTTGACAGCTCTGAGCCTCCTGCAGAACAAAAACAAAAAAAGAAAAATGTAATAGTATGCAGCAGCCATAGATGGGTCGAAAATCGGCCGATTTTTCGGCCAAAAATACAATCGGCCGATTTTCAGATCATTAGTGGGCTATTTGGTCGGCCGTTTTTCGGTATTTTGGCAGATTTTTTTTTTTCGGTAAAGTTGGAAAAAAAATCGGCCGATTTTGCCGATCGGCCGATTTTCGCGGCAATGATGGGCAAATCGGCCGATTTTTTACCGATAAAAAATCTGCGCATGAGCAGTGACCTGCAAGAGGAAGACAAAAAGAAGGAAAAGAAGAAGAGGAAGAAGAAGAGGATGAAGAAGAGGAAGAAGAAGAGGATGAAGAAGAAGAGGATGAGGATGAAGAAGAGGATGAGGATGAAGAAGAAGAGGAGGATGAAGAAGAAGAAGAGGATGAGGATGAAGAGGATGAGGATGAAGAAGAAGATGAGGATGAAGAAGAAGAAGAAGAAGAGGATGAGGATGAAGAAGAAGAAGAAGAGGATGAGGATGAAGAAGAAGAAGAAGAAGAAGAAGAGGATGATGATGATGAAGAAGAAGAGGATGAGGATGATGAAGAAGAAGAAGATGAGGATGAAGAATAATAATAAGAAGAGGATGAGGATGAAGAAGAAGAAGAGGATGAGGATGAAGAAGAAGAAGAAGAAGAGGATGATGAAGAAGAAGAGGGTGAGGATGAGGATGAAGAAGAAGAAGAAGAAGAGGGTGAGGATGAGGATGAAGAAGAAGAAGAGGATGATGATGATGAAGAAGAAGAAGAAGAAGATGAGGATTAGGATGAAGAAGAAGAAGAAGAAGAGGATGAGGATGAAGAAGAAGAAGAAGATGAGGATGAAGAAAAAGAGAATGAGGATGAAGAAGAAGAAGAAGAAGAAGAAGAAGAAGAGGATGAAGAAGAAGAGGATGAGGATGATGAAGAAGAAGAAGATGAGGATGAGGATGAAGAAGAAGAAGAGGAAGAGGATGAGGATGAGGATGATGAAGAAGAAGAGGATGAGGATGAAGAAGAAAAGAAGAAGAAGTAGGGTGAAAAATAAGAGGAATTCCAGTCCAGCAAAAAAGTGTTCCTGCAGAGAGCTCCGCTATTTCTTTGACAGTTCTTTGACAGTTCCTTGACATTTACAGCGGTTGCAACATTGTATCTATTTGTTTCCGAATAAAAACATCTGTATCCTAAATGGAAACAAATAGATACAATGTTGCAACCGCTGTAAATGTCAAAGAACTGTCAAAGGAATAGCGGAGCTCTCTGCAGGGACACTTTTTGCCGGCTGTAGACGGGATGAAAATCGGCCGATTTTTTTTTTTTTACCATTGATGGTAACGTCGGCCGCTTGAACGACCGATTTTTCGTTTTTTAAAAGAAAAATCTGCCGTTTTTCTCCCCGTCTATGGCCTGCAGTACTTTCATCAAACTTGTTTGACGTCCTTGAAATGGTAACTGACATCCACCCACTACCAACTATCCTAGTAAACTGACCAAGGAAAGTGATTCTAAGGCCATCCAGAATAGGAATATTGCCAAAATAATTGTACCTGGTCAAAGTTAATAAGACCCCTGACACCTTCTAGCATAATATCAAATGTAGCCATAGCTAGATAGCTGCTTCTTTTCTGTAAAATAAAGCTGCAAAATAATGTCCTGTCAGTACATAATAATTTGAACTGCTGGCATAAAAGAAAAGCTCTAGACCTAATACATTTATTAAATGTCTCTTTTTCATACAAGTGGTACATAAGTTGGTGAGTTTAAATGGATGAGAAAATGGAGGCATGAAAATCTCACCTGGCAAACTCAACTGCACATATATTTTCATATAAAAATACTTTCATCCTTGGCAGTTCTGGCAGCACTAGGGTAAAATCCCAACCACGGCACTACCTGTATGCTCTCCCTGTGCCTGCATGGGTTTTCTCCCACATTCCAAAGATATGCTGGTTAATTGGCTCCTGTCTAAATTGCCCCTAGTATGTGTATGTATGAATGTGAGTTAGGGACCTTAGATTGTATGCTCCTTGAGGGTTATGGAATGATGTGAATATACAATATAATTTATATGTACAGTGCTGCGTAAATTGATGGCGATGTAAGTACCTGTAATAAATAATAAACATAACATATTTACCAGAAATGCAAACAGGAGAGCATATTGTTTGATAACTCTGTGTTGCGTAAAATCTAATAAAAAGCTCATGTTACCTGGAGTGGAACTCCTCACATCTCATCTTGGTGGTCTATAAAAGGACCTCTCCAATGACCTTCAATTGATGCAAGTTAACCAACACATTTTGAGGGACAGGACCTCTTCCTCAGCAGTATCCTGCATGTACCCTTGCTTTTCTTTAAATAATCCTGATTCAGTACACTACCGACAATCATTCCCTCTGCCCCATTCACAAAGATCTCAAAGGTGTTGCACAAGGCCTGTGTGCTCCCTTATTTGCATTTTTAGTGTTGACAGAAAATTTCTCCGATCTGGAGAAAGCAGCAAAGCCATCAACAATTCTACAACACCATTGGAAATGGATTTGTGTATAAGAACTTTCTAGCCATGTTCCTAACTTATCTCATTTATGCTTGAGTACTGAAAATGTTTTTGTTTTTCCTTTTATATGACTTCAGCTTTAAATGGAACTTCAGGATATATTTTTAAAACAGTATGCTTACCTCTAATGATGACTATCATATGAACACATTGTTGCTGTTTACTGCAAAGCATTCTGCAAATGGAAGAGAAGATCCTATAATTTTTCATTGCATTTGTCATTTCATTTTGGAAGACTGAATATTACTTTACCACACATTGGTCAGAGTAAAGGTCTCTGCTTATCTTGACCTACCAATACCTTGGGGGTTAATGCATTTTTTGGCTCTTTTTCAAATTTGTTGAAGAGCCAACACCAAGCTTTGATATGTACAATTTAGAATACAAATACAGAATATAACATACATATATTTCGTGAGAGATTTGAAGTAAGCATTTTTCTGATTTAAAGATTTTGTTGCATATTTTAAACTCCTTGTATTTGCCATTTTTTCATATTTAAGCTAGCTAGGTGCCCTTTACTGAGGCTAAAACTTCTCATCTTAAGCATATTATATGTGGAATACATTATTTTAATTAAGTCTAGGGTGATTTGCTTTCCTCTGAGATCCATTTCACTGAGCAATTAGAGACCTATTGATAGTAGTACATATGAATATTCAGAAGGGTGTCAATTAATTAACAGGCAAAAGAATCTTGTTTTAAGTACCCAAACCCTTTATTGCTAAGAAAAATTATAAGGGCTTTTGCCAGTGTGTTGGATTAGTGAATGTTTTACTGTGCACTCATTTACCTTCATTACAAGATTAGTTGCAGTGACCTTTAATTTATCAATTAAAACCTCATTAGTTTGTACACAATATACATTTTTCTATGATCAGTTTTAAATTTGTTGCACTAACATTCCATGGCTTAAGAGCACCAATACGGGCTATGTAAAAGAGACATATATATTCTAGTTTCTGTTTCAATGTGCATAACTTATAGAGATTATAGTATATGTACTATCCCAATAAATCATACTGTCATATAATTACATGTATTAAATGATAACTGCCAATGTATTTGGTTTTAGTTTAGAAAATTTACTCTGTGGAAGGTTTTAAGTACAGTACTTCATGTTTCCTTTTATTGTGAGCTGTTGAAGTGTACTGATGAAGGCTATAAATCAATTCTGCAGTCATAGCTTTGTACAGATACTGTAGGAGATGGTCCATATTGAATCAAGGTGCATTACATGTGTAGCATTACCCTTGTAAGGGCCGGTGGATTTGGTTTGGGTCCCCCTATGCTCTATATGGCCAGGGAACATTTTCCACACTTGTACCTTCAGAGTCAGTAAACAGTTAATGAGCTAGTTTTAGTTGTTTTTTATTAAGGGGTTAACAACTTGGATGGGGTCTAGGGGTATAAAGGATTCCTGAGGAACTTTAGAATTTGAGGATGAACTTCTTAGCAACTATATACAAAAATGGGGACTAGCAAAAATATATAACCGTCCCTTTAGGCAATGCTGTAGACCCTTTTTGGTGTACCTTCTCAGACCCCGGATGAATCATCTGGCTGTAGTAAAGGTATCCATGAGCAAGAGGTTCCAGAACAGGGGCGGACTGACCATTCCGGAACTTGGGCACTGCCTGAGGGCCTGGGGTCAGTAGGGGGCCCCATGAGATGCCCCTGGTACCTTTCATAGGCTTTTTTGGGTGTGGTTTTGAGTGTAGGCGAGGACACAGGGTCCCCATGATACCCTATTGCCCAGGGGCCCCATGAGTTGTCAGTCTGCCCCTGTTCCAGAAGCTTGCAGTTAAGCAGTCCTGAATGAGGAAAAGTTGGGTATTGCACCTGACCGCCCTCTCCCCTTATCTGGCCCAGGGAGTGTAGGAGTATTCACACTGTCCTGTCCTGTTAGCATGGTGGGTTGGTAGCTGCTTTCAGGCCTTTTGCTGGGCTTGCTCCTTCCCTGCTGCTCAGGATGTCTTCCCCAGGAGACTTTAGGCAATGAAGATCCACTTGTCCTGCAACTAGCCTGTAGGTAGGCAGCCCTCCCTGGGGCCCCCTCCCAGGCTCCACACTCCAGCCTTCTCTCAATATATCTTCCACCTGACTGCACTCTCTCTTCCGGTTCTGTGATATTTGAAGGTTTTCTTGGTCACCATGCCCAGCCTCCTGCCAGGGGATTGGCCAGGGTCCCTCAAACATGAAGATCTGGGCTTCCTCCCCTCCTCCTCCCCTGTTCTCCAAAGTTCTCCAGTTTCTGGAAGGGAGAGAGGGTTCCAGAAAAACTAAACTGTAGAATCACCCAGCCTGTCCTTAGGTGAACACCTGCCTCACTCCCAGGCTGACTCATCCCGGGCTGCTATGCAGCCTCTATCTAACAAAAAAGCCTATCTAATTAACCTGGAAGGTGTTACACATGCAATGCTGTAATGTGTGCAGTGGCTAGTTTATGTCTACAACACAAAAAAACTGCAACCGTTTGTATGCATATGTCTCTTTTAAAGTAAAACATTATAAAAGTGTCCAATAATTTTTCTTTTATTTAGGTTCTTTATAAGAAGAGACTTTTTGCAGCATTACGCTCACATGTGAATGTGATGTCCTCCCGGCAGCCATCTGCATTCCAGCTTGGTTTCCATCACAGCCTCTGGACGCTGGATGCTAAGAGCGTGGAATCGGGAGACCTAGCTCCCCCAGCAGCCCTCGCTCCTAGATGACATTCTACCTTCTCCATCAGCTTCCAGAACCTCTTAAGGACGATGTCCATCTTGAGATACATGCCTTTCTCTATTGTTATCTAGTGGCTTACCTATTTTACCTTGCTCAATAAAACAACCTTCTAATACTGCAGTTAGTTTGGCGCCCCTCTCTCCTTTTCTTGTAATCAAGCCAAAGCTCCTTATATTTCAAAACCAACTATAGAAATCTGTGAACATGCTTTAAAAGAAAAAAGATGGAACACACCAAACTTGAGAACTTTTAGGGTTCTTTGGCTGTATGGATAAAATTTAAGGGTACCTAAAATCTATATTTTTTTTAACTTAGCGTTTTACATATAAACAAAATAGTCTGGAGCCCTCCCTGGAGGTGAGACAAAAAAAAAAAGCTCTGGCTTCTCTCTGCCTCAATCTTTTGGGCTGAATGATGCGTAATGTCAATCAACCTGTAAGACTGAGGAAAGACTATGAGTACAGGGTGTCATGACCCTTCCCCCTAGGAATAGTGCCTTGAGCTCACAGTTATTGCTGAAACAGAAATTTCTTCACATATCTGCACCTCTCTATTTCTATATTTTACGTATTCCACAAAATAATGTTTTTTTTTTGCTTTTCTTTTGCTGTTTATATTGTCGGTTTGTATAATTTGCTCCTTATAATTGCATTTCTCTTTGCCTTTTATCTATTAACTTTATTTTTGCTTTCTACTTTCTTAAAAGAAATTAAATGTATAATAATATAATATAATATAATATATGTCTGGCAAACCAAACAGAGGCGTGAGCTGGAAGGAACAGGAAGTTGACATTGCCATACTTATCACAGCTTCCTTGTGACTTATTCATTATTTCACTTGTGGTGACTAAATTTTAAAAATCATTACATTTCTTTCCTAAATACCACTTTGGGGCTAGAAAAAGTGTTCATCTTTTCAAGTAACTGCATTAAATAACACAGTTTATAAGGCATAGCATTAACACAGTAGTTTGGGGTTTTAATCATAATGTTATTATCTGACAGTAAATCTGTTATATGTTTACCTCCTGTAATCTTTCCAGATAAAGTGCCAGTTAAATAGTTAAAAAATACCACTTTATTAGGTACACCTGTTCAATTGCTTGGTAGCACAAACTGCTAAACAACCAACCACATGGCAGCAATTTAATGTACCTAGATGTGGCAAAGACGACTTGCTGAAGTTAAAACTGAGCATCAGAATGGGGGAAGTAAGGGGATTTAGGTGACATTGATTGTGGTATGGTTGTTGGTGCCAGACGGGCTGGTCAGAGTATTTCAAAATCTGCTGATCTACTGAGATTTTCACATACAACCATCTCTAGGGCTTATAGAGAATGGTCCAAAAAAAAAGAAAATATTCAGTGAGCTGCAGTTGTGTGGATGAAAATGCCTTGTTAATGTCAAAGGTCAGAGGAGAATGGGCAGACTGGTTCAAAATGATAAAAAGGCAACAGTAACTCATGTCAATATGGACCAAAATCTCTGAGGAATGTTTCCAACACAATGTTGAATCTATACCACAAAGAATTAAGGCAGTTCGAAAGGCAAAAGGGGCCCAATGCTGTACTAGCAAAGTGGCCGGTGAGTGTTTATAACATTGTGGAGGTGCTTACAAAAGTAAGCTTTTTTCATGTAGTGTAACCCCTTCCCAACAGCTGCTGGCAGCCCTTTAAGTGGGTTTAATGCTGGGTGGATTCCTGATCATGTGACCACTGCGATTGTCTCTTACAGTGGCCATGTGATTGAGAGACTAATCCACATGGTTCTCAATCAGAAGCTATGACCAAGAGCTGTTTGAGACTGCCTGGTCAATGTACTTGGAGCATGCAGTGAGCACACTCTCTGCACATACAGTATACTCAGATCAGTATGAACGCTTATATGTGGCGAATGGGCATTCAATTCCACTTTTTCTGCCACTGCATATCTGCATTGTGCATTCTGGAAGAGGATGAACCTTTTATAAAGAAGAAGAAATTCAGTTGCTGTAACTGCTTCTAAATGTTAGTAGGATCTGGACTGTGTTTTTTTACCTTTTAATATATAAAACTAAATGTCTATCCAAGACTACTTTGTTCACTGACTGATAGCTAGTAAAATTTCACTGCAAAACTAATAACCTTGTTACCATATTTCAAAAAGTGGAAACATAATGGATCTCCCAGCAGGATCAACAGGTAAAAAATTATATTAGTGCTGTGTTAATTCTAGAGACTAGGGATGAGATTTGGATCGGCCAGTTACGCTACACTCCTAGTCTACATAAAGTACCCAACGCTATTTCCCCAGCTAAAAATAAAATTAAAATATATAAAATGATAATGCAGAAAATATATAATATAAACTGCAAAAATCATCTTGTGATAAGTGACAATATTTGAATTAGTGCAAAATACCAAAAAAGTGCAATGAAAACTTCTGAATCCACTATTCTCAGTGATTCCATGAAAACAGTAAAATACAGTTAGTTCAATAATACACAAAACTTCCTAACTAATAAGTGAAAACAGTCTTTGTGTCAACACTTTGGAGGAGATTTACTAAAATTGGTGCACACAGAATCTGATGCAGCTGTGCATAGTCAAAAATTACCTTTTAGTTTGTTCAATTAAGCTTTGATAATAAAACCTGGAAACTGATTGGTTACTATGCACAGTTGTGCACCAGTTTTAGTAAATCTCCCTCCCTGTGAACAATCCATCATTATAGCTTTCACCTCTTTTGTGCCAAAAAATGCTAGAGAGACACAGCTCACCAGATTAACATGGCCTCTTTTTTCTAAGTATGTCTCAATGAACTCCACTTATGTGCAATTCCACATCTCTTGCTACACAAATACACCACTTGATACATTTATCTTTATCATGGCTCCTTATGTTTAAGCAAATCTGTATAGGTGCCACTCACCATTATGTGTCAAATATAAAAAGAAAATCCTATTTTATAATACTGTTCAACACTTTATTAAAAAGAACAAAAACCAATACAATCACATTTTACAAGTGCTAGAACCTCAGTAAGCATGTGGTCTCTTCTCCTGAATCGTACCAAGCCACATGCCCTGCAAACAAATAAATAAATAAACACTTATGTGCCCCCCGAAAAATCTATATCAGACCTTTATCCTAGACAGGGGTAAGCTATTAATTTTGAAGGAAGAAGAAAAATAAACAAAATAATGAGGTGTCTGGCTAGCCAGGAAAGGGAGATGTGGAGTGACAGGGGAAGGAGAAAGTACCTAATAATAAAACTACAGTCTCTACAATTAAATATTTTTTAAATAAAAGAAAAATGTTGTTAGACGTGTATCAGATGCATACTGATGATCTATCCCTTGATGAGTTCTGCTTGAGAGAGAATACCCTTGATATGGTTACCAGCCATGCCTTTAGCAGTGGGGTTTATTGGGCCAATTGCTAATCCTCAAAGTAATGTAAGTATTATTTAATAGGTGTTAATGATCCAATAAACTTATTAATTTTACCATTGTTCCAAGACATAAATTATATGACATAGGTGATAGAGCATTTAAATCAGGCATCGTATTACTGACAAGTCAAGTAAGGGTTCACCTTAAACTGTGTTGTCCAGGTTAGTTCTATCATTTTATTTGCTGACAACAGTTGTATGGCAATAATTTTTTGCCTCATTTATAGCTCTTAACATCATGCACAGTATGTTCCCCAAGTTTAAAGTTCCAAGATAATGCTCTACTTTTTTTTAATTTTTGAAACAAGTGCCCACTGTAACAATTTGGTTGAGACACATGGGTGACATACAAATATAAAATACTTTAAATGACTGACAAGTGTTATTGCCAATAACTATTTAATTGTCAGTAGGTAAAACACTTGTCTAAATATCCTAGGGATATTGTTTTCTTAAAAACACACACAGTTTCCCAATGAAGATGCTTAATATTAATTATTCATTTTCAGGAAAGTAAAAAAAATGAAATTACAAAGTCAACTAATTCTACTGAAAGAAAGTTGATCAAATATAATATTGAATATGTAAAATTCAGTCATATGCAAACATACTTCAATAAAAAAGGAAGCATGTTAAATATTATTTGAAAAGTCACTTTTATTTGAACAATAACAGAGGAATTCTCCCCAAAAGGTTAGAAAGATAAATATTAAATCTGCTTTCACAAAGGGAGCTGCAAAACAGATATGAAATTAATATGCATGCAAAATTAATTAGCAGCATTTCATGACATCAAAACAAGTACCTGGGATACTAAATACCTTCTGGGCATCTTAAGCATATGCTAGAAATATAGTTTAATTGACTAATTACATAAATTAGGCATTAACTTTGCCACACATCAACTGTAAAATGTATCTTAATTAATTCTGAATATATTACAAAACCAATGACATGATGGGCTCAACCCATAACGAAGAAGGAAAACTTTACATGTCGATTCTTGCCAAAATGTATGCTTCCAAATCATCTGTAGAATAACATAAAAAACTATCTTATCATGAGATATAGAATTTTTTTGCCACAGGCATTTTGTGTAACATATAGAAAGAAAGCCTAATTAAAATCAATTACACATCTGAAGATTAATTAGTTTCATATACATTTACACCAAATGATGCATGGTCTGTTTATCATAGTGTTCTTCATTGTTTACTGCATTCATCATGTTTTGTTGTTCTTTTCTAAATAACATGGTTATTTTGGTAAATGTCTATTAATAAAATGTCATAGAATATGTGTTTATCTTGTTTCCAAGTTAAATATGCATTGCAGTTCTATTTATTTATTATCAAGGATGAGTATGATACACTGAATACTGATGTAGTATTTTGCATAACAAGACGTTTTATACTGCTATGTTCATGGCTTAATGCATTATAAAATATACTAAAGGAGCTGAGAATCTTCATTCAAAAATAGTGTAAATATTTTCTCTAATTATCCAAACTTGTGCAAAGCAAATTCCTGTTCAGCAGATACTGTTCATATGATTGGATGGTTGAAGTGAATATTCCAACAATTGTTTTAAAATGAGGAGTCTCAACTCCATTTGTAAATAAGTTCAAAGGACTCTTATTTCCATGCAATGTAACCTGTTCCATAACATTCAAAAACTCTGGCATATTCTTTTGACCATTCTAAGGTTTATGGTTTTTGAATGTTGATGGCCACTAGATCTGCGCCCTGTGGCTCCAGCAACAACGCCACCAGCAGGTGACCCAGGTCCTGACACTGGCACCTAGCAACATTGAAGCCACCGGGTTGCTAAATGTTTGTGCTTGGAGCAGTGCTCTTTATTAGTCCTTAGGATCGCAGTGTATATTTACATTTACATAATTGGATAGTTGAAGTCAATATTCACAAAATTTTTTAGAAAGAAGATTCTTAACTTCTTTAGTAAATACATTCAATGGACTCTTATTTTCATGCATGTTCAACTTGTTCCATAGCTTTCAAAAACTCTGATATAGCTTTTAACTATTCTAAGGTTTATGGTTTCTGAGTGTTACATGCATGAAGGTCAAAGGTGCTTATTAGGGATGGGTTTCAGGTTTTGACCGATGCAGGAGATGGAGATGCTGGCTGACATAAGTGACCAAATATGGTCATAGCCATAGTAAGTCAATAACTTCAGCTATATTCCCCCCACTTTGTTTGCAAACAAGATACAACCCAGTGATCTGTCAGTTGCAGCTGGGTAAGTGTCAAAGTAGATGAGCCGGTGCGTCATGTGTAAAGTGGAAGTGTAATTTATCATTGCTGGTGACTAGAGATGAGCGAATCGAACTTGGCGAAGTGGAATTCGTTTTGAATATTAGGAAAAATTCGATTCGCATCGAATCTGAATTTTAGCAAACTTTGGATGCACGAATCGAATTTTCCCCGATCAGCCGGCAAAAGTGTCACTGCAGAGAGCTCCGCTATTTCTGACAGTTCTCTGACAGTTCTGACAGTTCATTTACAGCGGTTGAAACATTGTATCTATTTGTTTCCATTTAGGATACAGATGTTTTTATTCGGAAATAAATAGATACAATGTTTCATTGTAAATGTGAAGGAACTGTCAAAGAACTGTCAGAAATAGCGGAGCTCTCTGCAGATACACTTTTTGCTGTACTGGAATTCTTCTTCTTTTCATTCTTCTTCTTCTTCTTCTTTTCATTCTTCTTTTCATTCTTCTTCTTCTTTTCATTCTTCTTCTTCTTCTTTTCATTCTTCTTTTCATTCTTCTTTTCATTCTTCTTCTTCTTTTCATTCTTCTTCTTCTTCTTTTCATTCTTCTTCTTCTTTTCATTCTTCTTTTCATTCTTCTTCTTCTTCTTTTCATTCTTCTTCTTCTTCTTTTCATTCTTCTTTTCATTCTTCTTCTTCTTCTTCTTCTTCTTTTCATTCTTCTTCTTTTCATTCTTCTTTTCATTCTTCTTCTTCTTCTTTTCATTCTTCTTCTTCTTCTTTTCATTCTTCTTTTCATTCTTCTTTTCATTCTTCTCATTCTTCTTTTAATTCTTCTTTTTCATTCTTCTTTTCATTCTTCTTCTACTTCTTTTCATTCTTCTTCTTCTTTTCATTCTTCTTCTTCTTCTTTTCATTCTTCTTTTCATTCTTCTTCTTCTTCTTCTTTTCATTCTTCTTCTTCTCATTCTTCTTCTTCTTCTTCTCATTCTTCTTTTCATTCTTCTTCTTCTTCTTTTCATTCTTCTTCTTCTTCTTTTCATTCTTCTTCTTCTTTTCATTCTTCTTTTCATTCTTCTCACATCTTCTTTTCATTCTTCTTTTCATTCTTCTTCTCATTCTTCTTTTCATTCTTCTTCTTCTTCTTTTCATTCTTCTTCTTCTTCTTCTTTTCATTCTTCTTTTCATTCTTCTTCTTCTTTTCATTCTTCTTCTTCTTCTTTTCATTCTTCTTTTCATTCTTCTTCTTCTTCTTTTAATTCTTCTTCTTTTCATTCTTCTTCTTCTTTTCATTCTTCTTCTTCTTCTTTTCATTCTTCTTTTCATTCTTCTTCTTCTTCTTTTCATTCTTCTTCTTCTTCTTTTCATTCTTCTTTTCATTCTTCTTCTTCTTATTTTCATTCTTCTTTTCATTCTTCTCATTCTTCTTTTCATTCTTCTTTTCATTCTTCTTCTCATTCTTCTTTTCATTCTTCTTCTTCTTCTTTTCATTCCTCTTCTTTTCATTCTTCTTCTTCTTCTTTTCATTCTTCTTCTTCTTTTCATTCTTCTTCTGCTTCTTTTCATTCTTCTTTTCATTCTTCTTCTTCTTCTTCTTTTCATTCTTCTTCTTATTTTCATTTTCTTCTTCTTCTTTCTTCTTCTTTTCATTCTTCTTCTCATTCTTCTTTTCATTCTTCTTCTTCTTCTTTTCATTCTTCTTTTCATTCTTCTTCTTCTTCTTTTCATTCTTCTTCTTCTTCTCTTCATTGTTCTTTTCATTCTTCTTCTTCTTCTTTTCATTCTGCTTCTTCTTCTTTTCATTCTTCTTTTCATTCTTCTCATTCTTCTTTTCATTCTTCTTTTCATTCTTCTTCTCATTCTTCTTTTCATTCTTCTTCTTCTTCTTTTCATTCTTCTTTTCATTCTTCTCATTCTTCTTTTCATTCTTATTTTCATTCTTCTTCTTCTTCTCATTCTTCTTTTCATTCTTCTTCTTCTTCTTTTCATTCTTCTTCTTCTTCTTCTTTTCATTCTTCTTTTCATTCTTCTTCTTCTTCTTTTCATTCTTCTTTTCATTCTTCTCATTCTTCTTTTCATTCTTATTTTCATTCATCTTCTTCTCATTCTTCTTTTCATTCTTCTTCTTCTTCTTTTCATTCTTCTTCTTCTTTTCATTCTTCTTTTCATTCTTCTTCTTCTTTTCATTCTTCTTTTCATTCTTCTTTTCATTCTTCTTCTTCTTCTTCGTCGTGCCCCGTGACTGCCCAAATGAGTGAAGTGTGCGGTGATTCTAAGATCGACGGCACTCATCTGCATGTCATACTGACTGACAGTATTATTTCTCTTCCCCAGCAGACTCCAAGGGCATTTAAATTAAAGGTACAGTGTTCTGCACTAATATAAAGGCTCTCTGAAGCCTAGAAACCCTTTTAATAAGTTAAATTCGCGGCGAATAAATTCGCATCGAATCAAATTTCTCCCGCAAATTCGGCGAATCAGCCGAATCGAATTTTTGAATAATTCGCTCATCTCTACTGGTGACAATGATGGATTTACACATTTGGAGAAACATTTTTTGTTTTGTTTAACTTTTTTTTTTAATTAAGGACTTATCAAATGTTTGTGTATGTATATTTACATCGACTATCAAAAAGAACAGGGAGCCGTAGGCAGACGAAGAACAGCATCAGCTTGTCTCCTTCCAAGCCAAGTCCTTGCCACCTTCCACAGGCTTAATGATAGTGGTCATGATGAAGCTCATGGGAGAGTGAATTGCATCAGAGGGATATGACTTGGAAGGAGACAAGCTAAAGCCATTCTTCTACACATGGTGATTACGCTGGCAACTAGTGTGTGATTCCCTATTCTCATTTGCGGCAGGCTGCACAAGCCAGCTGTAAGAGATGCCAAATGCAGGTATCTAACAGGGAAGACCAAATCAGAGTACGGTATATATTTACGTTTACATAATTGTTTGTTATTGAATAAGGGGTACCATATACCCCTTACTTATTCATACAGGAGGGGGAGAAGCCAGTTAACAAAGGGCCCCTTATCTTAAAGATGCTTTCATATTCCAGTAAGCCCCCCACGGACCCCCACATCCATCAGGCCAGGGATGTAGGAAAGAGGTCCCTGTCTCTATCAATATGAGGACATGCATTGACATATGTTTGGTATTGATGTTTAGGGGTAACCCACTTTTTTGGTACAAGGTCCCCTTTAGCCTCCATATCAGACCCAAATCAAGGATAAGAGTCTTGCATTGATTATGGGGGGACCCTATTTTTTTTTTCTGTGATCTCCCCTACAGTGTCTCTCCTGTAGGATGTGAAGGATATGCTGCAGCTAAGTTGACATGTGAAAGAAAAAAATGGCATTTGTGGTAAATGAAAATATGCCGCTGGCTTTTTTGGGAGGACCTCCCAATAACCTGCTGGTTTGTTTAAAAAAAAAGAAAAGCATGGGGTCCAATGCTTTTTTTTTTAACAAGCCAGCAGGAAAATGTAATTTACTGCAAATGCCATTTTTTTCCCATAATATCAGTTTTGCTATTAGCTTTGAAAATGACCAGAATAGATTTTAAAGATTTGGCTCCCATTTTATTCAGTGTGGCTTGTATTAACATTCAAACTCAGAAGGAAGTTTCCTACTGATTAGTTTATTTCTGAGGTTGGGGGGTTGTCTGAAAGCCAGTATTGGTGGTTGCTGGAATATTTCTTTCAGAGTTCCATCCTCTGTTATGATGGGTTGTAAATCTTTGAATATTTTTCTTATCCCTTCTAGTGCTGGGTTGTATGTGGTTACTAGAGGTACATGGTTGTTTGTTTTTTTTTCTCCTTGTACTGAAGTAGATTTTCTCTTCGGGTTCTCAAGGCTGTGTTTATGCTGTTGTACCTTATCCAGTGCAGAAAATGTAGCAAAGGATCTTATGTTGGCGAAACAGGACAGAAGTTGCAAACAAGAATGAATTTGCACAGACATACCATCAAGGAACATAAAGAAGATGACCTTTGCACACCTGTGGGACACCATTTCACACAACCAGGCCACACTTTGGGAGACCTCAATATTTTAGATCTTAATGGAAATTTCAAATTCATTCAGGAAAGAAAAACTTTTGAACTAAGAATGATAATTCTATTTCACACAAGAGATAACGGCCTGAATTTAGACATGGGATTCCTCAATTATTATACAACAGTTTTATGACTATCAGCTCAAGCATGACTGCCTCTGCTAGTGTTGTCTCCCCCCCCCCCCCCACCAGACTTTGCTTTTGCTGTGTCTTATCTTGTTTTTTTTTTTTTCCAACCCCTACATCTCTTCTAATATTCTGCTAAATCTTTGTTTCAGTACTGCTTAGACCTGAAGAAGGGGACATTCCTTGAAAGCTTGTCCTCAAAATTGTATGTTAGTGCAAATAAAAAAAGTATCACAGACAGTACTCAATTGTTCCTGGGCTAAAGGTTTGATATACATGAATAAAAGGTGACCATTGTAAGCATCCCTGGTTTGCTTCAGACTTTAACTGCTACTTTCCCAGGAAAGCTTTGTCTGTTAAAGGAAGTTGAAAAATTACAGAATTACTGGCTGGATCACCAAGTGAAAATAAATGAAAAAGCCCCCAAAAAAGAAACAAATGCAGTCACCGCATATAAGAAATGGTAAGATGCAAATAAATGTATTAAAATTTTTGGGTTTAATACCTCTTTAAGGGATGGGGAAATCTGAAGGAGGTATGCTGCAATGTAAATGTATTCTTTGTGTTCTTAGACTGGCAGTGCTGTGGAATACTGTATATTTTACCGTAAATGCTTTCTTACTTTTTTAGCAATAGACAGCTGAATTTAGACACAACAAGGATCTAGGCAGATTACAAACTTTGACCTCCCTCTAAAGCTGCATTCCCTATTTGCACCCAGTTCACATAGTCCAGTGCATATTAAAGTAATGGCATACAGTATATGTGCTATATGTGAAAAAAGCATGTGTGCTATATAGCCTTTCAATTATAGATCACAAAAAAAACATAAAGCAGAATTGATGCTCCCAATATAAAAGTGTACACATTGCATCAGATACCCTTGGTGAAGTCACGTAACTAGTGACACAACACTACTAGAAATTCTGAGGACCCTCTGCACACTGGTATATACCCTTCCAAGCAGACTCTGCAATAAATAGGAATATATAGTTCACACATATTGCAATGCATGTTTAAGCTGGCCAAATGCGTCAAAGTAATCCCTCCATGGCCAGTCCTACTGTGCTCTGCCAATGCAAATGCTACTGTGGACAAAATGCCAACATAGGGGAAAAGACAACGTGGGGGAGAGCTACCAGGTTTAGGTCTGGCTACTGACCCAAAATACAACAAACAAGATATACCTGTGCTCAGATCTCAATAGCTAGTACATGCATTTATCTATCAGGTGCTAAAGGGGTGTAACCACATATTACCATTAGAGATTCTGAAGGACCCTCTGTACACTGGTATATACACTTTCAAGCAGACTCTGCAATAAATAGGGATATTTTGTTCACACATATTGCAATACATGTTTGTTTGTTTTTTTTTAGTGACACAACAGGTCGGGTGGAGACAGTGAAGTCACTTCTGGGTCATGCGCAAACCACATGTTTGGTGAGATTCTCCATGTTTTTGTTTGGAATACTGCTAAGAGTTTTCTTACCCTGTGTGAGTGCATAATGATATTACAAAAAAGCTTTTCAATTCATTACAGGGTATGCTATGAGAACTTTCCCCTTCTTTTGAGTCACACTTTATGGAAGACAGCAAGATTACATCTCTTAAAGAGACCACGCATAAGAAGCAGCTGCTAAGGACCAGAGGTGGAAATGAACAGATCAAGCACTAACCCCTGTTTGAGAAATGTAACAGAGAAATTTGCACACTGACAAAATAGAGGCATTTACAATGCGTAACTACCTCTTGGCTGTGCTGACCATATTTACCATTTTAACCCCACAGTGTTTTACTGATTTACATATTTTTATTTTTCAAGTACATCAACTGCAAAGTTAATTGTATTTTTAAAAAAAACAGTTTATTTACAATCTGATGTATAAGAGTAGCAATTATGAAAAGTGTCATCTGTTGATTAGGAGATATAGTCAATGCATACAAGTGACAGAGTTGGGAAAAAAAGTCATAGTTTGATAATCCATCTAACTGTTAAATGTCTATAAAATGATGTTTTGACTTTGCCCATATAATCATTGTAATATTTAAGCAAAATTATTTAATTACAATAAAGAGGTATTTTTTTCTAAATTAATGGTGGTCATCACAGTGTGACTATTATTGGCAGTATCATAAAGGGAAAGGGACCATAGTAAGAATCCATCTTGGAACCATAATGTTCAGATTTAGCTGTGGACAGTTAGCCATTGACACTGCACCACTGTCCACCACTCAATGTGTAGGATCTGCATTCCACGTTCTTATAGAATGATATAGCAGATAAAGAATCAGTACATTGGGATATTGGGCAATTTCATAGACAATGAATGGGCACATCTGACAATATAAGGATAACAACTGATACATTATATAAACATATCAATACATAAGTGCAAAATAGAGAATAAAAAATGCTTCGTCAAATAAAGTGCATATGCCTTTAAATTGATAAAACAATTCAATCAAAAATGTGTAAATCCTCCATGAAGTGATGGTATAAAACTCCCTTAGCAATCCACAAAAATAAAGTGCATGTGCCTTTAAATTCATCCACCACTTATTAAGTAATCGATCATATACACATTATATCACCTAATAAATAAATACAAAATGGTCACATAACAAATTTAAAATAAAGTGCATGAACCTTTAAATTAATGCATTAGAGCAAAAACACCCAAATATGCCACAAAAACGTTCCATGTGCTGATGGTGAAGACCCTTTTATAGCAATCCACATATGCATGTGCCTTTAAATTTCTCCAGTGCAAAAAACTTCAACTAAAAGAGTCCTCTACAAAAATGGTGTGAACCCCATATTGCAGTCCGTGCTCTTCAATCTCATGTCCTTCCACAGTGCTCTAATAAAAATGAACACTTATCAAAATGCCATGACATTCTAAATATGAGTGTTCATGATTGGCATGTATAAGCACCCCAAACAGCTCTGCTCCTCCTTAATGCTCCTGGTGTTAGGCAATTCCACTTCTCAGTATTATTGTGATACAAAAATATGGAAAAGAAACATGCCTGCAATACTATAAAACCATAAAAGACTGTTTATTATATCCATAATTGTACTCATATAAATGAAGAATCATAGCACCTTTGAAACAATTCAGCCTGCATTTACCACAGATCCAAACAGTCCACAGTACGTGATGACATCACTACGCTTAGGCCACGCCCCTACATGTTTCATCAGAGGTAAACTTCTTCAGGTTCAACAACGTTGGCCTCATTCAATTTAAATTCTAAAAGCAGAACCAAACTCTAAGAGGTCTATTTATCAATGTTTTGCGCCCAAGATTCAAACAACCTATATATTTCTTTTTTATTTGGGGGAATCCTGGGTGGATTTTATTTGAAAAAAAAAATATATAAATTGACTGTTAAAAATAAAATATTGCTAGGAGGTAGAGTTTTAGTAGAAAAAAAATGCAAAGTCTGTTCTGCCAAAAAAATGTGTTCCTCATTCCTGTAGCATTTTTTTTTAATTTTCTGTGTAGACTATATAGTGTGCCTGCATTACAGATGCTGGGAAAGGATCGGGGTGCCAGAGACGATGTAATTCTCGTGGGTAAAAAACACAAAAAAACACCAGTTTGACATGTCTGCTGCAATTCATCACTATGTATGGTTTTTAAATCACTCCCAAGTCCAGCGAATGCTACAAATAATTAAGTAAGTAATATGCATCTGTTTACTGGAGTTAAAATGCCCTTTACAATAGTGTCAAGTAAAGGACATAATGCTTTTATTGAACTGACAACGAAGAGCATTAATCATATGACTGCAGCTATATCAATTTATGTAGTTAGAACGTATTTGAAAATACATGGCAATAAAGTCAATTCTTCCCTTGCATTTTGTTACTATAGCAATTGTCATCTTACAGTATCTAAAGATTCATGTAAAAAAACATGAGCAGCGCTATATCTCTGCCTTGTATGGATGTGTGTGGGTTCCACAGTTGCCAGGAGAATGAAACTTTCCTGACTGCATTGTGCCAAGTGTAAAGTTTGGTGAAGGGGGGATTATGGTGTGGGGCTGTTTTCAGGGGTTGGTCTTGACCCCTTTGTTCCAGTGAAGGGAACTCTTGAGGCACCAGAATACCAAGACATTTTGGATAATTTCATGCTCCCAACTTGGTGAGAACAGTTTGGGGATGGCCCCTTCCTGTTCCAACATGACTGCGCACCAGTGCACAAAGCAATGTCCATAAAGGCATGGAGCAAGTTTGGGGTGGTGGAACTTGACTGACCTGCACAGAGTCCTGACCTCAACCTGATAGAACACCTTTGGGAGGAATTAGAGCAAAGGGTGGGCCAACTCGTCATTGAACCCTATCGACTAAAAACTGGGATGCCATTAAAGTTCATGTCGTGCAAAGGCAGGCGTCCCAATATTTTTGACAATATAGTGTATGTAATTGCGAATAGCAGTGTATGAAATAGTGAACATGCATTTGTCATGGCCACAGCATGCATTTTTGTGCTTGTGAATTGTGTTGACCACTACAAAGCATGCTCTATGACTTCTTTATTTTGTGTTTTTTACAGTTATATTTATTGATATTTGTACACATATTATGATGCTCTGTTACATTAAAATAGAGAAAAAAACAACTTTTCTAAGTACATCAATGCTTATTCCTACATTTGCTAACAGAAACTGTTAGCAAACTGTAAGGAAATGACTGTATGTATGCTCTCATATATGTGCAATTCTCTGTGAGTATAGGGTGTGCTTTGAAAATACTATGAGAGTAAAAACTGGATTGTTCAGCCTGGTTTGCATTGATGCCACTGGAAAGGCACATATCCTTTAGAAAATCAGGTCCGATGTGTTGGTGTTTTCATTGGGTTGATTTTTGCTTCTTACTTCACAGTTAAAAATGCCAGGTAATTGTTGGCATGTTGCCATATAAATTTAAGATGTAAAAAGATATTGCGTACTTAACTAGGATACCAGTGAATATACATAACACTCTATATGCTATCTCTCCTCTTCTTCTAGTAACCAACCTAATATTTTATTTATTGAATTAGCTATAAGTATTTATTAACAGCATAACAATCAACAAATCATGTATTGACTTGCATCATGTTTGCCTCCAATAACCGCGATTCTGCTCTGAGAAGCACAAACAATGATTTGAGAGAGGTAGTATTTATTGACCAGATTCTCACTTACATGTGTCTAATGTGCAAGACTATGAGTGGTTTTACAGGACAATCAGTTTTAAGTAACATCATCCATCACCTAATGGGAATGAAGGTACAACATTTCCTGTGATGCTATGAATTATACAAGGGTCAGCAAGTTAAAGTCGCGGTTGACAACACAAACATTGGCCTGAGGAATCAAACCCATCTTCACAGCTGTTCCTTTCCATATGGGTTCAATGAACTGCAGAGAGTAGTACAAGACTTAGCTCGTTGACAATGCTTGTGATACTCTATTTCATGTCAACAATATCATAAAACAACCATCAGAAAAGGTGCCTGCAATTCATCAAAAACTCATCTGGTAGCCAGCTGCTGACAAAAGGAAAATATCGATATTAGTCCGAAACAGATGTGTTGTGTCATCTCAGGTGCTAGTGATGTTCACAAAGCTAAAATTTGAAGTATGATACATATTGGGCATTGCACCTGCACTTCCTTCAGCATATGGATGCAACACTGAAACCGTATTAAGCAAAACATGGAAAGATTGTATAAAATTAAGAATAAACTCATCTGTTCATATTGTAAGATTTTCTACATTTGTGCTTGAGGTGACTGTAGCCACATTGGTTCACTTGCAGCAAGAACAATTGAGTACTGTCCATTAATACTTTTTTATTTGCATTAACACTAAAATTTTCAGGACAAGCTATTAGGGGGCCCCCTTCTTCAAGATTTAAGTAGTACTCTTGGACCTTGAAGAAGGGGGCACAACCCAAAAATTTGTGTATATTGTCCTGGCTGTATCACTTAAAAATTGTGGATTTATTTCCATTTTTAAAGGTTTCCTTTACCCAGAAAAAAATGCCAGGGTTAAAACAGAAGGATGGATGACCAGGATGGAAGTGTACTGTAGTGGGCAGGGAAAGAGCGGAACAAAACATATTTTGTGTAGGGGGGCAGGACATGTATATAACATGTACAGTATATAACTGAACAGACAGCATCTAGCCAAAGTGTTTTCCCCAAGGGATAAACACAATTATTGATAGGCACACTGGCATTGAGTTAATAATGGTACATAGGCTGTTCACTTAGCAAAATGTTGAAGCTCTGTTATTGTGCCAGCAGGTTGATTGAAAACAAACTGACTCTTCCATCCACACAAGCAGGGTGGATGGAGAATCCCCCCTGCAAGGACATTGTATTCTGACAGTTTGACTCGCTACTGTCAGAATACACTGATTAGTGGCTGCAGATGCTGATCGACAAAGGTTTTTAAGAATGTTGCTTCAACAGAAGTTGAAAAAACAATTGAATTCTGTCACAGAGAGCCACACACTGATCAAAATGCAGTCAGTCCCTGCAGAACCAACCAGGTTTTGATATGTCTATGGCTGGCTTGACTTCTAACATCCAATCATGTGCAAATATACTGTTTTTTTTTTTCAGTTTACTTTGCACATGATTGGGTATTCTTTGTAAAGTGAATTTTACACCAAATTCACTAAGTTTAGTGAAAATATTAACTTAAATTATTCAATCATGTGACAAAATTCTGTTTATTTATTCTGCACATGATTGGGCATTTAAAATAAGTAGTAATTTGTTTTCACATGATTGGATAACTGAGCTAAATATTCATCTGATTTATTGTGTGAAGATTCTCAGTACATTGTGTAAATCAGCCCAATTATTTCACTGCCTGTGGGCCAAAAAAGTTCTTAAGCGATTCCAACTATTTACTGTTGGATCGCCTGCATGTCTAGATATTTGGTCTTTGTAAAGCCTCCCTTTTCTGTACTTTGTGTTGTTTGACAGCACAGTTTATACAGTGTAGTGCAGGAAATAATGGAAACTGAGTATTATCCTTCCATATTCAGCCCTGCTCTGCTACGACATGCTGAGAAAGAGGGTGACACAGAAAACCTAATTTTCTTTACTGTTTCATAAATAGTAAAGGTACACTTAGACATTTTTAAAAATCCATATAAAATAAATCGATGATTTTTTTACAGTTAATCTTGTCTAAATATATAAATTTATATATAAAGAAATGGCATGCAAGCAGAATGTGTGAGTTCCTAAATCAAACATAAAATATGAGGTCAGTCAATCAATAAGGTAATTTTAACAATATTTTAACATCATGTAGTTATTACTGAAACATGTTTATTTATTCCATCATTAATCTGATATATATATATATATATATATATATATATATAGTTGTTTTACTTGAATGATCTTTTATTTTTTTTACATCAAAAGACATAACCTTCGTTCTTTGCTCCTGTGTTTAAAGGACTGCTAACAGCTTATAATGATTAGTGCAATTGAGGATAAGACAGGATATTGATTTTGTGTCACTGCAATGTAGGTAGAAGATCTAAGTATCGAGTAATGTTCCTTGGACACTTTCATTGTACCCAGCAGAAGCAGGAGAGCACAACATATTTAATGATCTGTAGCACACAGCCTGTGTGAGGTCAATCATGTGTACTTAACCTCTGCTCTTTCCATGTTGTCTGCTTGTCTAACTGGTTTATGAAGTGTGTGTTAACATGATTGGGGATTTAGGCCACTGATACCTTGATCTGAAAACAAAATCACAAAAGCTGTAATAATGATCTTTCAGGTTCAGAGAGAACATACTGCATTTTGTTTAATGCATGACATACAGTATGTGTTAATATAATGGTATAAAACATAACATTTATAGAACACATTTTGAATTATGTACTTGTCAAATTGTTCTTTTATTGATTTTCATATATAATTTCAGTAGGTATTTATAAATCTAGAACTAATTATTTAAAACTTTAATCACTTTTAAGGAATACCCAATTTCCACAATTTAAGGAAAGCAATGCGAAACAAGAAAACAATATATGCTATATTTTATTTTTATTACCACTATCCAGGTATGCATGCAGCATGGATGGCAGTAAGGGCAATGTGAATGCATCCCCAAAACCATACCAGGCCACATGCCCTCAACATGAGAAGGGTACATTGCCACGGGGGACCTCTCAGCAGGAAAGTTATCTCTTTGTTATTTGGGACAAGGGCCTCATTCTCACATCCCTGGCCCAGAGAATGTGGGGCTCTGAAGGGAGGGGACCCTTGAGATATCCACCCTTTCACATGAAAGAGTACGAGGTACATAGTACACCTTGTTATACGCTTTCAAACATAAAGAGTGAATAACACACACATTGTACAAAAAGTGTTTTATATAAAAACAAAACATGTCCCACAGCATAAATCCATAGTCAATCATGTCAGGCAGTGGAGTGCAGCAGATTGATCATCAATCACAATGAACATGATCATGATAACATGCAAACATAATGGCCCACACCAAGACAATTAACTACCACCGCTAAATGATGACAGTTTCTCACCACTCACCAATGTGTTTCATATTTTATCCTGGGTGATGTAATTGGCCATGTACTGCATGGGCATTGCCATAAATAGCCAATGACATCAGCAAGATTCCTCAATTACCTTGTTGACATCCAGCTGTCATTTGTGACAGATTATCGATAGGAGAGTATTGATGAGTTGTGGGTCATCATGTGTACTCCAAAATCAGCAAGAGGGTTAAGGACACAGGAGCAGTGCATGGGAAAACTCACTTTGCTGGCTCAAAATTGTAATTTTTCTGAAAGCCAAAGCTTGGTCTGTCATTACTACTATGTTGGGGAGGTGTTGATGGAGGAAAGATCCATATGCTAGTTTACAAGCATATATAGCAAAAAAATAAATAAATATGTGTAATGTTTTCTAATTAAAGTTATATCAAATATACAGACACGTGAGTTTACAATTAGAGATGAGCGAAGTATTCAAAAATTCGATTCGACTGATTCGGCGAATTCGTGGAAAAATTTCGATTCGAGTCGAATATATTCGCTGTGAATTTAACTTAAAAAAGGGTGTTTCTAGGCTTCAGAGAGACTTAATATTAGTGCTGAACACTGTACCTTTAATTTAAATGCCCTTGGAGTCTGCTGGGGAAGAGAAATAATACTGTCAGGCAGTATGACATGCAGATGAGTGCCGTCGATCTTAGAATCACCGCACACTTCACTCATTTGGGCAGTCACGGGGCCAAAACCAGAGTGTGGAGCCACAGTGTGGCGGTGGAGGCAGCAGCAATGGGAGGCCATACAGCACCCTATGACAAAAATGGAAACCACCAGCAGTGTGAGGAGACCTGAAAGTGGCACATGGCAGAGTGTGGCGATAGAGACAGCAGCAATGGGAGGCCGTACAGGGACCCATGACACACTCTGGACCTGGCAGCAGCATGAGGAGGCGGTACAGGGGCCCATGGCAGATTACGGGCCTGGCAGCAGCATGAGGAGTCGGTACGGGGGCCCATGGCAGATTACGGGCCTGGCAGCAGCAATGGGAGGCCGTACAGGGACCCATGACACAATCTGGACTTGGCAGCAGCATGGGGAGGCGGTACAGGGGCCCATGACAGATTACGGGCCTGGCAGCAGCATTTGGAGTCGGTACGGGGGCCCATGACACACTCTGGACCTGGGCAGCAGCATGAGGAGGCGGTACAGGGGCGCATGACAGATTACGAGCCTGGCAGCAGCAGCAACTTGGACAGGAGGACGTTCAGTTTCTGCACCGTCTGGTGCGTGCTCGCAAACTGTTGTCTCTTGGAAACGGATTCCAAGAAAGACTGCTGACGGAATCCGTGAAGAGGAGTAGCAGGAGAAGGAGCATCTGAACGAGCGGAATATGCCAACAAGCGACAACAGGGGCCCATGACAGATTACGGGCCTGGCAGCAGCATGAGGAGTCGGTACGGGGGCCCATGGCAGATTAGGGGCCTGGCAGCAGCTATGGGAGGCCCGTAATCTGCCAGCACCCTATGACAAAAAATGGAACCCACCAGCAGTGTGAGGAGACCTGAAAGTGGCACATGGCAGAGTGTGGCGATGGAGACAGCAGCAATGGGAGGCCGTACAGGGACCCATGAGAGACTCTGGACCTGGCAGCAGCATGAGGAGGCGGTATAGGGGCCCATGGCAGATTAGGGGCCTGGCAGCAGCTATGGGAGGCCCGTAATCTGCCAGCACCCTATGACAAAAAATGGAATACACCAGCAGTGTGAGGAGACCTGAAAGTGGCACATGGCAGAGTGTGGCGATGGAGACAGCAGCAATGGGAGGCCGTACAGGGACCCATGAGAGACTCTGGACTTGGCAGCAGCATGAGGAGGCGGTATAGGGGCCCATGGCAGATTAGGGGCCTGGCAGCAGCTATGGGAGGCCCGTAATCTGCCAGCACCCTATGACAAAAAATGTAACACACCAGCAGTGTGAGGAGACCTGAAAGTGGCACATGTTTGGGGCATGATTCATGGCGGATTTAGTCAGTTGTGTCAGGAACTGGTGGTTTGAAATCCAGACTAATCCACGCCTGATTCATTTTCACAAACGTCAGTCTCTCCACACTTTGGGTGGACAGTCGTGTCCTCCGCGGAGTTGCAATACCTCCTGCCGCACTAAACACGCGCTCCGATGCCACGCTACTGGCCGGGCATGACAGCCTTTCAAGGGCAAATTCAGCTAGTTGGGGCCAAAGGTCAAGTTTTGTTGCCCAGTAGTCAAGGGGATTGTCTACCTCGGTTGGCAGGGTGCTGTCCAAGTAGGCCTAAGCCTGTTGTTTGAGGTCCTGCTCCAGGTCCACCTGATGCTGCTGTGCTGCTGCTGCTGCTGCGGCTGGTTAGTAGTTTCCTCACTGCGCTGGTGAAGAAAGCTACTCATCATCGACTGCAGACTGAGGCAGCCGCTGCTGGTGGAGCTGCCACTGCTCCTACCACCCCACCCCTCCCCTGCTGCCATGGCAGCGGAACGCGAGCGCACAGGGCCCACAGTGTCTGAGGATGGACGTTGGCGCAGACAGGCAGAGACCAGCTGACTACATAGGTGGTTTTTATAGTACGTTATTTTGGCCTCCCTCTCAGCAGGTGTGAAAAAGGCCACCATTTTTGAACGGGTAGCGAGGGTCCAACAAGGTGGACAGCCAAAGTCATCCCTCTGTCTGATGGTTATTATTCGGCTGTCGCTACGCAAGCAACCGAGCATGCTATGGGCCATTTGTGCCAAGGAATGCGAGGGACTCCCTGCCTCCATCTCCACAGCATACTGCCACGGTGCGTCTGGGTCCTCTGTCTCCTCCTCCTCCTCCTCTACCAGATGCTCCTGCTCCTCCACTCCTGTCCGCTGAGTGGAAAAAACCACCATTTCACTCAATAATTCCTGAGCACCAATGTCCTCCTCTACCTCCTCCTCTTCTTCCTGTCTGCCCCCACAGGGGTAATGTGGCGTTGAGAATCTGTGCGCCACGTCTACCGCACCCTGACCAGCCATTGTAAACAGCATTTGTTCCAGGACGTGCAACAGAGAATGACGTCGTTCATCCCATAGTCCTGCCGACTCACGAATAGCGTGGGCCTCCTCAAAAGGGCCTGAGCAAGCGCAGGTTGTCACGCATGAGCTGCCAATGGCTGACATCTAAGTTACACAGGGAGTACCTTTATCCGCTTTTAACATCAGGAAATCGGTAGGGGGTTAAAATTATGTAGGGTTGTTCCCCTTGTTGCAGTCACGATGAGGAGTCGGTCGGGGGGCCCATGGCAGATTCGGCCTGGCAGCGCAATGGGAGGCCGTAATTGCCAGCACCTATGTCAAAAAATTAACACCAGCAGTGTGGGGAACTGAAAATGGCACATGGGGATGTGGCTTTTGGGGACGCGCAATTGGGGGGGCCGTACGGGCCCTGAAACCTGGTGGCAAACGATGAGGGGGGGTATAGGGGCCCTGGCAGATTGGGGCCTGGGAGAGAAAGGAGGCCGTAATCTGCCGACCCCTTTTCAAAAAAATTTTAAAACCCCCGCAGTGTGGGGGGACCCGAAGTGGCACATGGAGGTGTGGGGGTGGAGAGCAGCAAAGGGAGGCCCCTCAGGGTGGGCCATGGCCCGATAGGGGGCAAAAGGGGGTTGGGGAAAGGGGGTGGGGGGTTTTGGAGGCCCCCAATCTGCCGCACCCTATGTCAAAAAATTCAA
>CATNWA010001083.1:0-31188 GCA_951230385.1 Staurois parvus | reverse complement strand
ATGGAGGATGTGCTACTTCCCCTTCCCTACTTTATCTACTAAAATTTAGGCAAATCAAATTTCATCAGATTCTTACCACTATTATTGAGTAAGTCTATAAAGAACAAGGATTCCACGTACTTCTGGATTCATCTTGACGTCTCCTTAGATCAACACATTTGAGCTTCTGGCAGTCATCTGGCTGTAATTTTGAACTGGCCTGGAGCTGGTGGGGGAGAAGGGGAGATGGGCATTCCAGAACAGCATAATTGGCTTGATAGTAGATTTCAGGAATTTCTGTCCTAATTTTGGGTCATTCAGCAGGGTTCTCCATTTTTTTTTTAAAATTATCCTTTGAATAGCATGATACTGGTCATTGAATTTGGTTATGAAACAGAGGGCTCTCAGCTTTCCCAGTGGAAAAACCTTGGATAGTTGACCTTTCACCTTCAGGAAACTAGCATGCAGCTGATCATATTTTGTGTAATCTATTTTTTGTTCAAGTCTTGTATTAGTGCCAAATCAAGTAATATAAGTGTGTTTTTTGTCAATCACTGAAGTAAAATGACTTCCAAATTAATTATTATTAAAATATCTCACAAAATCAGGGAACACACACTTGTTGAACTGCCAGATGATGATGACATCATTAATATAGCGGCTGCTGAATTGGAGAGCATGGCCTGGGGGAGGAGAGAGGGGGGGAAGCTGCATTGTGATTGGCAGCATTTACAGAAGGGACTTTAGCTCCATCTTCGTAACAAGGGCAGGGGGGAGGGAGCAGCCTCAGATCCTGGTAATGGTCTCTTCTGATACCAACTACTGGGGGCCCCCAAGCTCATTTATTATTATTATTGTTATACAGTATTTACAAAGCGCCAATAGTTCGCTCAGCGCTGTACATTAGAAAGGGGAACAGAAGATGTGACAGAACAGTAACAGTACAATGCAAAACATGGGGGGATCGAGGGCCCTGCTCTTTCGAGCTTACAATCTAGGAGGGAGGGGATGGTGGACCAGGAGGAGAAAGCTGTGGGGGATGGAGTGGTAGGAAGAGTGGAGGTCGTCGGCAAGTTAGCAGGGGGTGGGGTAGACTTCTCTGAAGAGGTGCGTTTTCAGGGTGCGCCTAAAGGAGAGGAGAGTAGGTGATAATCTGATGGGTTGGGGCAGGGAGATCCAGAGGATGGGTGACACCCTGGAGAAGTCCTGGAGACGGGCATAGGAGGAGGAGACCAGGGAACTAGAACAAAGGAGGTCTTGTGAGGAGTGGAGTGTGCGTGTTGGGTGGTATTTGGATATTAGGTCGGTGATGTAGTTCGGAGCAGTATGGTGGACGGCTTTGTACGTCAGTGTTAGGATTTTGAATTTGATCCGTTGCGCAATCGGAAGCCAGTGGAGGGATTGGCATAGGGGGGTGGCGGAAATGGAGTGGTTAGAAAGGTGAATGAGTCTGGCAGCCGTATTCAGGATTGACTGAAGCGGGGATAGCCAGCAGCGAGGCAGGCCAGTAAGGAAGGAGTTGCAGTAATCGATTTGTGATATGATGAGGGAGTGGATGAGCTGTTTAGTGGTTTCTGGGGTTAGGAAAGTGCGTATTTTGGCGATATTGCGGAGGTGGAGTCTGCATGAGTTTGTTAAAGATTGGACTTGGGGCGTGAAGAATAGGTTGGAGTCCAGAATGACACCAAGTACTCTGGCCTGCGGGGCAGGTTTGATGGTGGCGTTGTTGGACATGATGGAGAAGTCAATGGGGGGTGGGGTCCGGGCTGGGGGGAAGACAAGAAACTCGGTTTTGGAGAGGTTCAATTTAAGGAAGTGGAGCGACATCCAGTCTGATATGTCGCTCAGTAGGTGTGTGATTCGGGCGGAGACTGAGGGGGTGAGGTGGGGAGTTGAGAGATAGATTTGTGTGTTGTCGGAATATAGGTGGTAGTTGAAGCCGTGAGAGCAAATGAGTTGGCCAAGGGAGGAGGTGTAGATGGAGCCTTGAGGGACCCCAACAGACAGGGGGAGTGAGGGGGAGGTGGTAGCATTATAGGTAACGCTGAAAGAGCATTGTGACAGGTAGGATGAGAGCCAGGAGAGAGCAGAATCTCTGAGGCCGAGGGAGTGTAGTTTTTTGAGGAGGAGGAGGGGGTGATCGACTGCTCATGAACAAGGTCAATGTGTAGGCCAAACAGGGTGGCAATAATGGGGGACTACTGTGACTTTTTGGGATGGGGATGATGAAGCCTTAAGGTTAAGGTCTGCTCCATAAGTAGTTATTGGCCAATTCTAACATAGTCCCAACCTATTGCTTGCTGTTCTCTGTGGGCCAGAATATCTTGTGCAAGTACATATTATTAACACATGGGAAAAATTAGGAATTTGAAATAATGCCTGCTCAGACCAATGCAATTAGAAAATGCTGTTGCTGTAACTTAATAATGACCAAAAATTGTGCAGCAGTTTGTCTCTCTGACCAGCCTCTGACATCTGCTTAGCTCCAGGGCACCCTGGGACTGACAAATACTCTACTTTTTATTACTCTGCTTTTGTATAGGTGGTTGTATGTAATCACAAAAGCCCTAAGGACTGTTTCCTCTAAAGCATAGGAAGTGAAAAGAAAACTTGAAGGAAATGCCAGGGACAAAGGGAGAGCCCATCTAATTTCACCATTGTATCTTTTACCACAAAATGTGAACATTTTGCTAAATTTGTCATCAACAAATTGGCCTGATCTGAGTAAATCAGTTCCCCCATATACAGTATAATTACAATAATATATTACTAAAAAGCTGTAACTGAATTCCTTTACATTTAATTTTGTTTTTATTATATACTCTCAGGCCACTTTATTAGGTACACCTTGCTAGTACTGGATTGGACCCCCCTTTCCCTTCAGAACTGCCTTAATTCTTCATGCCATAGATTCAACAAGGTGTTGGAAACATTCTTCAGAGATTTTAGTCCATATTGACATGATAGCATCACACAGTTGCTGCAGATTTGCTGGCTGCACATCCATGATGCGAATCTCCCGTTCCACCACATCCCAAAGGCGCTCTATTGGATTGAGATCTGGTGCCTGCAGAGGCCATTGGCATACAGTGAACTCATTGTCATGTTCAAGAAACCAGTTTGAGATGATTTGAGCTTTGTGGTGCATTATCCTGCTAGAAGTAGCCATCATAAGATGGGTGCACTGTAGTTATAAAGAGATGGACATGGTCAGCAACAATACTCAGGTAGTCCATGGTGTTTAAACAATGCTCCGTTGGTACTAAGGGGACCAAAGTGTGCCAAGGAAATATCCCCCACACCATTACACCACCACCACCAATCAATTGATACAAGGCAGGTAGGATCCATGCTTTCATGTTATTTACACTATATATTATAGAAATGAGACTCATCAGACCAGGAAATGTTTATCCAATCTGCTATTGTCCAATTTTGGTGAGCCTGTGCAAATTGTAGCCTCCATTTCTTGTTCTTAGCTGACAGGAGTGGCACACTGTGAGGTCTTCTTCTGCTGTAGCCCATCTGCTTCAAGATTTGATGTGTTGTGCATTCACATGATATTCTGCATATCTTGGTTGTAACGGGTTTTTTTTTTGAGTTACTGTTGCATTTCTATCATCTCAAACCATCTGCCCATTCTCCTCTGACCTCTGACATCAACAAGACATTTTAGTCTACACATATGCCACTCATTGGATATTTTCTCTTTTTCTGACCATTCTCTGTAAACCCTAGAGATGGTTGTGTATGAAAATTCCAGTAGATAAGCCACGTTCAAAGTCACTTAAATCCCATTTCTTGCCCATGTTGATGCTTGGTTTGAACTTCAGCAAGTTGTCTTCACCATGTCTACATGGCTAAATGCATTGAGTTGCTGCCATGTGATTATCTGTTTAGCAGTTTGTGTTACCAAACAATTGAACAGGTGTACCTAATAAAGAGGCCAGTTAGTGTATATTGGGAAAGGGTGAACCTCAACGTATTTTTTAGTTGTCCATGTTCCTAATGGGAGATTTCCTGTCACTTCCTGGAGAGATTTCAATTCACAGAAAGCCGGGGAAAATCTCCTCAATTGGATCACATACAAAAATAAAAACCTGAAAGAGACGTTAAAATTAAACAACAAATTTTTTTCTGGAATTGGAAATGTATACCAGATCAGATCTCAATGGGGAAAAATATCATGCTGGATATCTATACTGATATGGACTGTATAATGTGTTAGGGATGTAAGCATGACTTATCATTTGATGGAAATTAAAATGATCAACCTACAGAGGACTAAATTCAAAGACACCCTGAAAATCAAAGTAAAAAAATGATGCAGCAGGTTAGTCCATTTTGTTGAAATTTAATTGCAGCAACTCAAAATGGTACTCAGTAGTTGTATGACCCCCACGTGCTTGTATGCATGCCTGACAATGTCAGGGCATGCTTCCAATGAGACAATGGATGGTATCCTGGGGTATTTCCTCCCAGATCTGGACCAAGGCAGCACTGAGCTCCTGGACAGTCTGAGGTGCTACCTGGTGGTGTCGGATGGACTTAAACATGATATCCCAGAGGTGTTCTATTGGACTTAGGTCAAGCAAGTGTGGGGGCCATTCAATGGTATCAGTTCCTTCATCTTCCAGGAACTGCCTGCATACTCCCGCCATATGAGGCCGGGCATTGTTGTACACCAGGAGGAACCCAGAACCCACTGCACCAGCAGAGGGTCTGACAATGGGTCCAAGGATTTCATTCTGATACCTAATGGCAGTCAGAGTGCTATTGTCTAGCCTATAGAGGTCTGTGTGTCCCTCCATGGATATGCCTCCCCAGACCATCACTGACCCACCACCAAAACGGTCAGACTGAACAACGTTACAGTTCTCCACGGCTTCTCCAGACCCTTTCACGTCTGTCATATGTGCTCAAGGTGAACCTGCTCTCATCTTTGAAAAGCACAGGGCGCCAGTGGCGGACCTGCCAATTCTGGTGTTCAATGGCAAATGCTAATCTATGGTGCCGGGCAGTAAGCACAAGGCCCACTAGAGGACATCGGGCCCACTAGAGGACATCTGGCCCTCAGGCCACCTTCATGAAGTCTGTTTCTGATTGTTTGATCAAAGACATTCACACCAGTGGCCTGCTGGAGATCATTTTGTAGGGCTCTGGCAGTGCTGAGCCTGTTCCTCCTTGCACAAAGGAGCAGATACCAGTGCTGCTGATGGGTTAAGAACCTTCTACAGCCCTGTCCATCTCTCCTAGAGTAACTGCCTGTATCCTGGAATCTCCTGGATGCTCTTGAGACTGTGCTGGGAGACACAGCAAACCTTCTGGCAATGGCACTTATTGATGTGCCATCCTGGAGGAGCTGGACTCTCTGTGCAACCTTTGTAGGGTCCAGGTATTGCCTCATGCTACCAGTATTGACACTGACCCTAGCCAAATGCAAAACTAGTGAAAGTGGAATTCGTTCCGAAGATTTGGAAAAATTCTATTCGCGACGAATCCGAAGATTAGCAAACTTCCCCAAAAATGGCGGCGACATGTGTGGCCACGGAGAAAAAATGGACAGGACAGAGAAGATGGGGCGGGGATCTCTGGGAAGGCGCGCAGACAAGGCGCGCTGACCCATAATGCATTCATGACATGTGATCGCATTAGCCAATCAGCAGCCAGCCAGCACTATAAATCGCGGCCATCTTAGAATTCTCCATTAGCCTCCGGTCATTCAAGAGAGACAGACCTGTCTGTATTAAGGGACAGAGTTAGGGCCACAGAGACTTTAGGGCCACAGAATCGTTACTCAGGGACACAGAATCGTTACTCAGGGACACAGAATCGTTACTCCACAGAGGGACACAGAATCGTTACTTAGGGCCACAGCTATCAAAGAATCGAAAATTTAAAGTGACATACACCCTTTTTTTTTTTGGTGGCTGTCGTGCACAGTTGGTGCTGCAGTTTGCCGATTGTGCAAAATAAACTGACTTTCTGCTTCACAACCACTATTGTACGTTCAAAGAGTTAAATCCATTTACACGCCGGGTGGCGGTAATATTTTTTGGGTGATTAGTGCATTCCAGTGACATAAACGTACAGTTTCCAGCCAACGGCAAGCTGCAATTGACCGATTGTGCTAAATAAACTGACTTTCTGCTTCACAACCACTATTGTACGTTCAAAGAGTTAAATCCATTTACACGCCGGCTGGCGGTAATATTTTTTGGGTGATTAGTGCATTCCAGTGACAGAAACGTACAGTTTCCAGCCAACGGCAAGCTGCAATTGACCGATTGTGCTAAATAAACTGACTTTCTGCTTCACAACCACTATTGTACGTTCAAAGAGTTAAATCCATTTACACGCCGGGTGGCGGTAATATTTTTTGGGTGATTAGTGCATTCCAGTGACATAAACGTACAGTTTCCAGCCAACGGCAAGCTGCAATTGACCGATTGTGCTAAATAAACTGACTTTCTGCTTCACAACCACTATTGTACGTTCAAAGAGTTAAATCCATTTACACGCCGGCTGGCGGTAATATTTTTTGGGTGATTAGTGCATTCCAGTGACATAAACGTACAGTTTCCAGCCAACGGCAAGCTGCAATTGACCGATTGTGCTAAATAAACTGACTTTCTGCTTCACAACCACTATTGTACGTTCAAAGAGTTAAATCCATTTACACGCCGGGTGGCGGTGGTAATATTTTTTTTAGGTGATTAGTGCATTCCAGTGACATAAACGTACAGTTTCCAGCCAACGGCAAGCTGCAATTGACCGATTGTGCTAAATAAACTGACTTTCTGCTTCACAACCACTATTGTACGTTCAAAGAGTTAAATCCATTTACACGCCGGGTGGCGGTAATATTTTTTGGGTGATTAGTGCATTCCAGTGACATAAACGTACAGTTTCCAGCCAACGGCAAGCTGCAATTGACCGATTGTGCTAAATAAACTGACTTTCTGCTTCACAACCACTATTGTACGTTCAAAGAGTTAATCCATTTACACGCCGGGTGGCGGTAATATTTTTTGGGTGATTAGTGCATTCCAGTGACATAAACGTACAGTTTCCAGCCAACGGCAAGCTGCAATTGACCGATTGTGCTAAATAAACTGACTTTCTGCTTCACAACCACTATTGTACGTTCAAAGAGTTAAATCCATTTACACGCCGGGGGTGGCGGTAATATTTTTTGGGTGATTAGTGCATTCCAGTGACATAAACGTACAGTTTCCAGCCAACGGCAAGCTGCAATTGACCGATTGTGCTAAATAAACTGACTTTCTGCTTCACAACCACTATTGTACGTTCAAAGAGTTAAATCCATTTACACGCCGGGGCGGGCGGTAATATTTTTTGGGTGATTAGTGCATTCCAGTGACATAAACGTACAGTTTCCAGCCAACGGCAAGCTGCAATTGACCGATTGTGCTAAATAAACTGACTTTCTGCTTCACAACCACTATTGTACGTTCAAAGAGTTAAATCCATATACACGCCGGGTGGCGGTAATATTTTTGGGTGATTAGTGCATTCCAGTGACATAAACGTACAGTTTCCAGCCAACGGCAAGCTGCAATTGACCGATTGTGCTAAATAAACTGACTTTCTGCTTCACAACCACTATTGTACGTTCAAAGAGTTAAATCCGTTTTTTTTTTTTTGGGGTGCTTATTGAATTAAAGAGTATGTCAGACAACACGCAGAGGAGTGGCAGAGGAGGCAATGTTTCAGGAGCGAGCAGACGTGGCAGCAGAGGAAGGGGTCGAGGCAGCACTAGTCGCAGCCAGAGGCCAGTGCTCCCGGTGTCATCCAGCGGTCGTGTCTCCACCGACAACCCTGCCGTCATCGATTGGTTGACTCGGTCGTCTTCCTCTTCCCAGGTCACCTCTGACACCTACAGCCAACGGTCGGTGGGTACGTCAGACACAACCGTTAGTTGGCATGGCCCGGGAGCAAGCCCACTGAAATCACGTGTCCTCGACCTGCCCCTGTCCTTTGGTGTTCCCTCACCAAGCGAATATCGCATGCTGTGGGCTCAGCCCCACTGTACAGTGAGGAAGAGCTAACAGAGGGCGGTCAGGAACGGGGGGAGAGACATCCGCCTCTTCAGCAGCCAGGCGAAGAAGTACTGGCGAGGAGAGAGTGGCTCGGTAGCCGGTCTAGAGACAGGTCTGTCTCCTGACCCACACGCAGCCGAGGGGGCTAGTAGTGACGCGGAGACCCTAATTGATGATGATGAGGCTGATCGCACTTGGCAGCCTCGTCGTCATCAGGCTATTGCTTCCGCATCATCAGGAGAAGAGGGTGCCAGCTTGCCAGCGAGCAAAAAACAGTCGGTGGGTTGCCCAGGAGGCAGCAGGGTCGCAGCAGTGTCAGTGGAGCCAAACGGCCACGGAGTAGAGCACCAGCTCCACTGCAGCCTACCACCACGGCCAGTAGTGGTGCCGGTGTGCACGGAGGAAGTAGCAGTCAGCCAGTGAGGAGTAGCGGGGGCAAAGTTTCCTACTCGGCGGTGTGGCAATTTTCGTCAAGCCGCCCGAGGAAGTAAACGTAGCCGTATGTCGACTATGTGGCCAGAAAGTCAAGCGTGGCCAGGGGGCCAATGTTGGGACTACAGCGTTGCGTCAGCATATGCAGCGTCGCCATTCGGTGGCCTGGGAAAACCGTGATAAAGATACGGCGGTTCTGCCTGCCCCAGCCCCCCTCCATCACCCGCTCCGTTACTCCGTCTCCCCGTCACCCAACGTCAATCGCCCTCTATCAGCCAGTCAAGGCTCCAACACCTCTGCTGAGGGGAGTTGTCGCTCGTTGGCATCTTCCGCTCGTTCAGATGCTCCTTCTCCTGCTACTCCTCTTCACGGATTCCGTCAGCAGTCTTTCTTGGAATCCGTTTCCAAGAGACAACAGTTTGCGAGCACGCACCCGACGGTGCAGAAGCTGAACGTCCTCCTGTCCAAGTTGCTGGTGCTGCAGTCCCTCCCTTTCCAAGTGGTGGACTCAGCACCTTTCCGAGAAATGATGGCTTGTGCCGAGCCGAGCGCGGTGGAGAGTGCCAAGCCGGCATTTCTTCGCCAAAAAGGCAGTGCCAGCCCTGCATTCACATGTAGAAGAGATGGTGGGCCAGTCTTTGAGCATGTCGGTCTCTGCCAAAGTGCACGGCAGCGCCGACGTGTGGAGCTGTAACTACGGTCAGGGACAGTACATGTCATTTACGGCCCACTGGGTGAACGTGGTGCCGGCACAGCCGCACCAGCAACTTGGACAGGTCACGCCGCTTTTGCCTCCACGTTTGCACGTCCTTGGTCCAGCAAAGATGTCCGCCTCTACCACCTCTTCTTCCGCCGTGTCCTCAGCCGCCACCCCCCCGTGCCAAGTCCCATTACCCGACCGGCATATCACATGTGCAGGGCGCAACGGTGTCACGCTGTGCTGCACCTGGTATGCCTTGGCGAACGTAGTCACACAGGGGAGGAACTTCTGAGTGTAATGAACAGAGAAATCGACAGATGGCTGTCTCCGCGCAAACTGAAAAAAAACCATGTTGACCGACAACGGAAAGAACATGGTGTCTGCTCTGCGTCAAGGAAGGTTGTGCCATGCGCCATGCATGGCTCACGTGTTCAATCTGGTTGTCAAGCGGTTCCTAAAATCCACCATCCCACTGCAAGACATCCTTAAAATGTCACGTAAACTTTGCATGCATTTCAGCCATTCCTACACCGCAAAGCACACCCTCCTTGAGCTGCAGCGGCAGAACGGAATTCCACAGCATCGCCTGATCTGCGACGTTGCAACAAGGTGGAATTCAACCCTACATATGTTAGACCGCCTTTACGAACAGCGAAAGGCCATCACCGATTTCCTGATGTTACAAGCGGATAAAGGTACTCCCCTGTGTAACTTAGATGTCAGCCATTGGCAGCTCATGCGTGACACCTGCCGCTTGCTCAGGCCCTTTGAGGAGGCCACGCTATTCGTGAGTCGGCAGGACTATGGGATGAACGACGTCATTCCTCTGTTGCACGTCCTGGAACAAATGCTGTTAAACAATGGCTGGTCAGGGTGCGGTAGACGTGGCGCACAGATCTCAACGCCACATGACCCCTGTGGGGGCAGGACAGGAAGAAGAGGAGGAGGTAGAGGAGGACATTGGTGCTCAGGAATTATTGAGTGAAATGGGTGGTTTTTCCACTCAGCGGACAGGAGTGGAGGAGCAGGAGCATCTGGTAGAGGAGGAGGAGGAGGAGAGACAGAGGACCCAGACGCACCGTGGCAGTATGCTGTGGAGATGGAGGCAGGGAGTCCCTCGCATTCCTTGGCACAAATGGCCCATAGCATGCTCGGTTGCTTGCGTAGCGACAGCCGAATAATAACCATCAGACAGAGGGATGACTTTTGGCTGTCCACCTTGTTGGACCCTCGCTACCGTTCAAAAATGGTGGCCTTTTTCACACCTGCTGAGAGGGAGGCCAAAATAAAGTACTATAAAAACCACCTATGTAGTCAGTTGGTCTCTGCCTTTCTGCGCCAACGTCCATCCTCAGACACTGTGTGGGCCTGTGCGCTCGCGGGAATTGCTTTGTATATCTGTCGCCTTAGGGGCCGCGCTGTCTGGCGACATAATTTTTTTTTCACTGTGTAGACATCTATTTATAGGCCGATGTTTGGCCACAAAAATATATTTAGTAATAACCTAGCCGTTCAGGCCGCTCCCTGAACACCTCGGGAATTGCTTTGTATATCTGTCGCCTTAGAGGCCGCTGTCTGAACAGCTCATGAATTGCTTTCTATATGTGTCGCCTTTGAGGCCGCTGGCTGGACAGCTGATGAATTGATTTGTATATATGTACTTATTGTCCGCTGTCCGGACAGCTCATGAATTACTTTTTGTATATAGCCTTCCAAACCACTCTCAGAATAAGTCATGATATTCATGCTGTGTATAGCCTTATAGGCCAATGGTCAATCAAGTCATGATTGTTATAGTGTGTATAGCCTTATAGGCCGCTGTCTTTACAACTTTATAATTCCATGCAGTATATAGCCCTATCGGCCACTTCTGGCATCCAGTTGCTGTAGCCCCCATCACCACACTGTGCCACGGGCCCCTGTACCGCCTTCTCATACTGCTGCCAGATCCATCCTCTGCCATGTGCGTCTTTGTCGTCTGCTCACGCTGCTGGGTTCCAGTTTTAAACCTAGGCCTGTGTATGGCTTCCGAATACTGCTGCCTCCACCGCCACCCTGCGCCATGTGCCTCTGTCGTCTGCTCACGCTGCTGACGGCTTCCGCTTTTTAACCTAGGCCTGTGTATGGCTTCCGAATACTGCTGCCTCCACCCACCCGCCATGTGCCTGTCGTCTGCTCTGCTCACGCTGCTGCGGCTTCCGCTTTTTAAACTAGTCCTGTGTATGTCTTCCGAATACTGCTGCCTCCCGCCACCCTGCGCGCCATGTGCCACTTTCGGGTCTCCTCACACTGCTGCCAGGTCCATACTGATTCATGGCCCCCTGTACCGGCTCCTCATGAACGTGGTTCAGCGGGTTTGCATCACTTAACGGCAAATCGTTGACAAATGCTGGGACGTTCAGTGTTGTGCGCATTAAGCCAGACACCAAAGGGCAGCACAGACCTGTTATTACTCGCTCAAAGCAGGCTGAACAAAACCAGTCTCTACCACAAATTGGACCCAGACCTGCCCAGGGTCTCGTAACTAGATTGCACGGAGGAGTAGAGTCCGTTATCGGAATTAAATAGACAAAACGCCACACCAAAAAGAGTGGCCATTTCCAACACTTATTCCAGAAAGAGGAACAACCCGTTTCATATACGGCCCGTAGACGTTTCACGTCTGCCACATTCAGTCGATTTAAGACGCAAGCTCCACTTCCTGTGGTCTCTGACCGTCGATATACCTTTAAGTGTCAGCTTTGAAGCTATATTCCCTCCGGAGCACTGACACTGGTGCCCTTCCGTCAACATGCCTTTAAGTTTCAGTTTTCAACCATATTCCCCACAGAAGCCAAACTCTTGGGTATCCCAGAAGCTGCTCAGCGGGTCAGGGCAATAAAGCTCCCGGTTCGCAGGTTGTTCCGTCTTATGGATGGAAGTACGACGGTATATGATCTTCTTCGCACCCACGGCATCCTCATAGAATCTCTGCATTGCATCTGCAATCACAACGCTGACTTCCCGGATCGCCACTCAGCCATTGGACTCTTGATAGTCGTCTCCCCACACTGCTGCTGGGGGGACTTTTTAACCTAGGCCTGTGTATGGCCTTCAATTGAAGCTGCTTCCGCTCCGCCACTCTGCCATTGGACTCTTGATAGTCGTCTCCCCACGCTGCTGCTGGGGGGACTTTTTAACCTAGGCCTGTGTATGGCCTTCAATTGAAGCTGCTTCTGCTCCGCCACTCTGCCATTGGACTCTTGATAGTCGTCTCCCCACACTGCTGCTGGGGGGACTTTTTAACATAGGCCTCTGTATGGCCTTCAATTTAAGCTGCTTACGCTTCGCCACTCTGCCATGGGCCCCTGTACCGCCTCCTCTTGCTGCTGCCAGGTCCAGAGTGTGTCATGGGTCCCTGTACGGCCTCCCATTGCTGCTGACTTCATCGCCAGACTCTGCCCCTGTGCCACTTTCTGCCATGTGCCACTTTCAGGTCTCTTACACTGTTGGTGGGTTCCATTTTGTGATAGGGTGCTGTATGGCCTTCCATTGCTGCTGCCTCCACCGCCACCCTGCGCCATGTGCCTCTGTCGTCTGCTCACGCTGCTGACGGCTTCCGCTTTTTAACCGAGGCCTGTGTTTGGCTTCCGAATACTGCTGCATCCACCGCCACCCTGCGCCATGTGTCTCTGTCGTCTGCTCACGCTGCTGACGGCTTCCGCTTTTTAACCTAGGCCTGTGTATGGCTTCAGAATAATGCTGCCTACACCGCCACCCTGCGCCATGTGCCTCTGTCGTCTGCTCACGCTGCTGCCAGGTCCATACTGATTCATGGCCCCCTGTACCGGCTCCTCATGAACGTGGTTCAGCGGGTTTGCATCACTTAACGGCAAATCGTTGACAAACGCTGGGACGTTCAGTGTTGTGCGCATTAAGCCAGACACCAAAGGGCAGCACAGACCTGTTATTACTCGCTCAAGCATGGCTGAACAAAAACAACAGTCTCTACCACAAATTGGACCCAGACCTGCCCAGGGTCTCGTAAGTAGATTGCACGGAGGGAGGAGTAGAGTTCGTTATTGGAATTAACTGTGAGGGACTTTTAAACCTAGGCCTGTGTATGGCCTTCAATTGAAGCTGCTTCTGCTCCGCCACTCTGCCATTGGACTCTTGATAGTCGTCTCCCCACGCTGCTGCTGGGGGGACTTTTTAACATAGGCCTCTGTATGGCCTTCAATTTTAGCTGCTTACGCTCCGCCACTCTGCCATGGGCCCCTGTACCGCCTCCTCATGCTGCTGCCAGGCCCGTAATCTGCCATGGGCCCCCGTACCGACTCCTCATGCTGCTGCCAGGCCCGTAATCTGTCATGGGCCCCTGTACCGCCTCCTCATGCTGCTGCCAGGTCCAGAGTGTGTCATGGGTCCCTGTACGGCCTCCCATTGCTGCTGTCTCCATCGCCACACTCTGCCATGTGCCACTTTCAGGTCTCCTCACACTGCTGGGGTTCCATTTTGTCATAGGGTGCTGTATGGCCTCCCATTGCTGCTGCCTCCACCGCCACACTGTGGCTCCACACTCTGGTTTTGGCCCCGTGACTGCCCAAATGAGTGAAGTGTGCGGTGATTCTAAGATCGACGGCACTCATCTGCATGTCATACTGACTGACAGTATTATTTCTCTTCCCCAGCAGACTCCAAGGGCATTTAAATTAAAGGTACAGTGTTCTGCACTAATATAAAGGCTCTCTGAAGCCTAGAAACACCCTTTTTATAAGTTAAATTCGCAGCGAATATATTCGGCTCGAAGCGAATTTATGCGGCGAATTCGGCGAATCAAACAGAGACACAGCTGGTAGTGACTCTAGCAAAAGTCAAACTGTATGATACATTCTTATGGTGTAGCGGATTATTGTTTTAACTTATCTATTGACTTACTCTATAATCAGAATGAGCCATCTCTTCAAGAGAAAACAAAGGCTCTATAGGTCATTAACAGAAAACTAGGAGCATTGCATCTTGGTGATTTCCATATTATAAAGCAATGATATCTAATTGACTGCTAAACATAATAGACATAGCCAATACAGCAGGCAATAGACAGCAAAAGGCAAATGAGAATTCCACTTTCGTAAAAAAAAAAAATTAATATAGCATATAAAACTGCTACACATCCCATTTTGTAAATTAATGTTATTAAATATTATCTTTCCATGGCAATCAGAGGTTGCTGTACATTTCTAAAACTGATTTAAAAAATTTAATGTAATATGTCAACCAGGAGGTGTTCTGTACACCTCTGGTATATTTAATATAATTAAGAAATGTCATTTTCTGATTGTGTGATTGGCTCATTTTCTCAGATATCTGTACTAAGTTACATTTTAGGCATCCCCTGCTATAGAAATTTATAGTGATTGTAAAAGGTGAAATTTTTCCTTCCTAAAATAAAAAAGAGCTTATGCTTACTGGCACTTTGTAATAGTATTGCACAGTGGCTGCTTACCTTCTTTCTTTTGGGTTTTCCCACAGGTGCTCTCTGCTCTTCCTCTTCTGCAAGTGCCTCCTCAGCAAACTGTGTGATGAGGGGACACCCATGGAAAAGTGATCCCGATTTGGGCTGTGTTCTCCCACAGACACGCACACAGTGGAGCTTGACCCACTTCCTCCTCACAGGATTTGAATGACAGCAGTAGGAGCCAATGGCTCCCACTGCTGCCTGTGTCTTCTGTGAGAAGAGGAAGAGAGAGCTGTGCTGGTACAAATGGTACAGCACTATGCATTAAGGTATGTATTAGGGTATTTTTTTACCTTAATGCAGGGAATTCACTAAGGTAGAAATGTTTTGACTTTAGAACCACTTTGATTTTTGGTGAAATACTCCTTAAGGGTTAAATACTTATAAAGGGATGCTGATACTGAAGATTTCCGTCTTAAAACACTAAAATTGCATCAGGTGCTTTTAATGAACACAGAATTTATTAAGGAACCTGTTGGGAAAGGACATGCCAAAACAAGCCAAAGGACATAGCCAAAACAGGAATTGAGAGGAAATCTCTCCAAAATGAGTCGTCACTAGAACTAATGTCCCCTTTGGAAGATTTTCCCTCTATTCCTGTTCTGATGACAACCCAGAAATCCCTGTGTTTTTCTCAATAGTGTGTCCTTCGATTGGACAAAGTGGAGAGAAAGTGGAGATGGTGAGGAGGATGATCTTCACTTTGTCTACTCAGAGAACGCCTTGTATTCATTGAAAAAATACAAGGCATTCTATGAACGGCAGGTGGAAAATAACAACATTGTTTAGTGCCTTGTTAAGTATTAGAATGGGGCTATGGGTTAGATTTAGCTTAGGGTTCAGGGCATACATTTTTGGTGTTTTAACATTTGTTTTGGACGTTGAACAATACCAAGGCTATGTACAACATATTTAGTGCTGTAATTTACTAAAGGCTCAAAACTATGAGGGCGAGACATAGTGGGGATGCTAAGAACTACACTCGCTAATTGCATTGATCTGCATTGATTATGCATTTATTATTTTTTACATAAGGAGCCTGGAAACCTTTGCACTCATGATCAATGGATCAGGGGTGCAATGCCAGACTCCTGCAGACAAGCCTGCAGTTTTCAGCCCATACCTTTATACAGGCTGACTGTTTACAAGCTGAAGGGCTTGTGACTGAACTACAAGGCCGCTCATCAGCGACCTCGCAGTCCATTCAGAACTAGCCATCAGCTGCAAAGGCTGAAAGTAGTTGTAGTGTGTGTATTTACAAGAAACTGTGAATGAAAGACGCAGTCGTCTGGTCGGAGCCCCACAAGGCCGAATTAGTTCAAATAATGATAGCGGAGTAGGGGAGATCCTCCGTTTGCTGTCCCAGGGAGAGGCTGCAGCTGCTGGAACATTTTACATGTTCCACTCTAAATACAGTATTAACTAGAAAAGCTACAATTTCTGGGGAAATTGTGTGAAGTGTTCTTGCCTGCTCACACACCTGGGTTCCTATGGCAACTCACTCTACAGCAAGGGCACAGAAGAGCGGTTAAAAACAAACTGCTCCAACTTTCTCACTTCACTGGCGGTTGCTATCTTCAAACAGTTGTAGTTTAAAATTATAAATCCTACACCAAAGAGCTTTATATTGTAAGAATTACAAGACCCAGACCTACATTTTGATGCATAGTAGGTGTCTGAAATATTAAAAATGAAGGCGCAGTCGCAGTTTAGAAATTGCCCTTCAAATTTGAGGTGGCTAGAGTGGAGTTTCAATGAATGTCAATGGGTGGCGTGAGTTGCAAACAAATGGTCATATTGTTAAAACTATCAGGACTATGGACATTTTTAGTGGCAGCAGGGATAGCTGAACATTTTGATATAAGATTTGTGTAGGTGGGCTTGATAAAGAGGGAGTGATGGCAGTTTAGAAATCATGTCCTGATTTTTCAGCTCACACTCTAGCTTTTGTCAGCTCCCACTCTAGTTTTGAACATTCTGCCATTCATTCCTATAAGAACCAATTTCACCACAAAAACGCTGATATTTCGTAAACCATTGGGCGAAATGTTCCACAAAGTAATAGCACACCAATTGGGAAAAATCTGCACGTTTCGGTATATTATTGTCTATGTAGTGTAAAAACTGTGGGAGGAGTTAGGGTGGTAAATTTGGCTATAATAATAAGAGATATATGTGAGATAACAGTAAGTGGTCTTGCCATGCAAGAACACTTAATAATATACAGAGGTGCTCTAGTGCCCATTGGGTAATCATACCTGAGTAGCAAAGAGTCTTTAGAGTCCATTAGAGTCCATGATTGGCAATTAATCCACAAGAGTGTCCATGTAGTCAGAGGTGTATTTACCACAAGGCAAAAAGGCATTTGCCTAGGGTGGCATTTTTCAGGAGGGCAGCACAGCTCCCTGGAAGAAGGGACAGAAGAAGGGACACGCATAGCAGGGGGACCAGGTGGGATCCGAGAGAGGCTGCGGGCTGCTTGACGGTGTATGCAGAGCCTGACTCTCATTCCAGGGGATGGCTGGAGCTCTGAAGGAGAGTGTCTCTCTCTCTCGTGCTGGGGGGGTGTGGCCGGTGTATGGAGGGTGGTGGTAGTGGAAGGCTTTCTCAGGTGGGGGGGTGGTGTTGGTTGATGTCATGCTCTCTCCGCGGGGGGGAACAGCCAATGTTTGTGTTGCCTAGGGCAGCACAAAACCTAAATACACCACTGCATGTAGTCCATACTTGGCAATGACCCTAAAAAGGCGCAGCAAGTCCCCAGTTTCCCATACCCTCAGGCAATCCTTCTTTAGGCACTTGCCTACAACTATCTTAGTGGCGGCACCCACCACCCAGATCCTAATCTCTGGTAATATGCAGCCTTAAAAATTGTTTTGTTTTTTGTTAATAAATATTTTATGAGTTTTCAATATTTCAACTCTACATCAATACATTATCATAATAAACAGACAATTTCCTTGATACCTTTCTCCCAAACCCCCAAGCCTTAAAGTTTTGTAACCCAGTGGCCAACCCCCTACTATTTCTTACTTTTTTTTGTAGGCCTTCCTACCTGGTCATGGTTCCATGCAAGAAGGGAAATTTTAATATATATCATTATAACAAAAATGTCAGTTGTTTATGATAATCAGTAAATTAGTCAGAGTTTACATCTACTTTAACTAGCATTAGAGAAGAAAAAATGTATTTGAAAAAAAAAAGTGTTTCATAAACTGTGCAGCACAAACTGCTTTAACCGCCTCCAGCACACCATATAAGGAAATGACAGGATCCAGGTGGTTCTCTCGTTCTGGGAGAACATCATATGATTCCTCCTACTTTAACCGCGCGTGTGCGTACCTGGGGGCGCGCACCGCGGCGATCGGTGGGATGCTGTGTCTCTGGTACACAGCGGATCACTGATCAGCGGAAAGAGCCGATGACTTCGGCTCTGTCATGTGATCAGCTGTGTCCAATCACAGCTTATCGCATGTAAATAAGGAAGTGCCGAAATGCTGACAGCTCGTGAGGAGAGGAGAGCCGGTAATTGACATTCCTCAGAGGGGACATCTACACTGATCATCAGGGCACTGATGATCAGTGTAGCCCCATCAGTGCCACCTGTCAGTGTCCATCAATGCCACCTGTTATTGCCCATCAATGCCACCTGTCAGTGCCCATCAGTGCACATCAATGCCAGATATCAGTGCCTACCGGTGTACATCAATGCCACATATCAGTGCCCATCTGAGCTGCCTTTTAGTGCCAACTATCAGTGCCACCTATGAGTGCTGCCAATAAGTGCCGCCTATCAGTGCCCATCAGTGCAGCCTATCAGTGTCCGTCAGTGCCACCTAACATTTCCAGTCAGTGCTGCCTATCAGTGCCAGTCAGTGCCGCCTAACAATGCCAGTCAGTGCCGCCTATCAGTGCCAGTCAGTGCTGCCTATCAGTGACATATATGAGTACTGCCTTTCAGTGCCCATCAGTGATGTCTGTGTATGCCCACCAGTGATGCCTGTCAATGCCCATCAGTGCAGTGCCTCCTCATCAGTGCCCATCAGTACTGCCTATCAGTGCAGCCCATCAGTGCCCATCACTGCAGCCTCATTAGCGCACATCAGTGAAGGAGAAAAATTTAATTTTTCAAAATGTTCAGTTGTTTTTGGTTTGTTTATCAACAAATAAAAAAAACAGTGGTGATTAAATACCACAAAAAGAAAGCGCTATCTGTCTCAAAAAATGATATACATTTCATATGGGTACAGTGTTGCATGACCGCACAATTGGTATTCAAATTGCGACAGCGCTGGAAGCTGAAAATTGGTCTGGGCAGGAAGGGGGTGAAAGTGCCCAGTAGGCAAGTGGTTAAGCTTGTGTGGTAACTCAGGAGATTTTTTATCCCAGCTATTTGAACAAGAAAGCTTCCCTACTGTTCTTTACCATGTGTTATGGAGCATACACTTAGGGGTCTATTTATAAAAAACATTTGATGGACACATATCAGACACATTCAAGCATGCTAAACACATTTTAGCTATAATTTCTCTAATAAATTAATTCCTATGTCATCATCTCCCTCTAGTGGCCAAAATGTGGTATCATTTTCTGAACTCTCTCAATGGAAAAAATATGCATTTTGGCCACTAGATGTAGCTGATGATCATAGGAATTAATATATTTGAATAATTATGACCAAAATTTGTGAGAATGCATGAATGGGTGTGATATTTTTCCAACTAATGTTTTAGATGCCTTACTGTATGGCAAAACAGTGATATTGTGTAAATGAAACTCAAGAAATAAAGTAATAATTTGACATGAATTTTTTTTGTATGCAAACCTACATTTTGTAAAAAGTCTCAACAACAAGCTAGTCAAAAGGGGGGCAGTGCAGTAATAATTCTCAGAATCCCAGGTCACAGAGAAGGACTGTTGACTTTCAAGGTCCATTCCCACCTTTCCAGTGTGCATGCATTACCGCAGTACATATTAACATGCGTTATTTGGCTTAGCTCATTACAGTGTTATTTTGAATGGTACCCCAATGAACTAGGGCAACACAGCGCCAATGCATTTCAGTGCACCATATTGTATGGTAACACCCCACCAAGTCTTGTGGTGTGCTGCATTCCCAAAAATGGTGCAAACCCATTGCTATGGATATTTTGGTGCACTGCCTTAACACAACGCATGTTAATGCCTTTAAAAAAAAGCAGGTTAATGCGACAAATCAACACAGCAGGGTCTGAATGGGCCATTAAAGGAAAAGTTCACCTTTTAAAAAAAAATAAATAAATGCGCATTTTTTGCAGGTAAAAAAATGTGCATTTATTATTTTTGTCTGCAGGAGCCTGAAAAGCAATTGCACCAGTGAACAGTAGATCGCTGATGCCATGCAGGTCTCCTGCAGACCTGTCAGAATATCTGCTTGCTGTACGGGATGTACGAGGAAGCAGACATTCTCACAGGGCCGTGGTAGTTCATAGAGGACTACAAGCTGACAGCTGCTAAGACCGCCGGGACTTGTAGTCTCTTATTCGCAGATGACTGTGAATGAGTGATGTGGCCATGTGGGCAGAGCCTCGCACAGCCATGTTTTTTAAAAATTTGACAGCTAGCGAGGGGGAAGAAGATTCCTCTCTAGCTGTCAAAATGGGCATGGGGGAGTTGTGGGGGCCGGTGTGAACTTAACATGTTACATGCTACACCCTGAATATGGGTATAATATGTAACATGTTACGAAAGGTGAACTTATCCTTTAAACTTACAGTAATCAAATATGCTCACATAGCCACCAAAGAAATTCAGTTAACAAGGAATAGTGCCGTTGTGGACTTTAGAGTTTGTTCAGGTTGTTCATACCGCTTTCAAAAAAATCATCATAGTAGTTTTTTTTTTTATATTTTGGATAGATTGTCTCGCTTTGGAAGGAAATCTGTGTCCCCATTGAGAGAACTTTTCCTCATGTTTTCTGCTGAGCATACACAGGAAGTAAGGTCATTTCTGCTGTGGAGACATTGGGGTTGAGTTATTAACCACTTGCCCGCCAGAGTATTACCCCCCCTTCCTGACCAGGCCATTTTTTGTATTACTTTAACTGACATTTTGGCTTTAAACAATGCGGTTTGGTTAAGGACCTGCTGATTAGACGAAAAAAGCATAACGGGACACCGACAAGGTCATACCTGTACTCAGGGCTTTTTTCTCCTCAAAAAAAGTAGGTGCAGCAACTCCCTACTTTTGAGTCACTTTTTATCTCAGCCTCTACCCACCTCTGAGCACCATCCCTGGTTCCACACCCTACCTACCTTCCTACCTGAGCCAGGTATCATTTTGTGGTGTGAAGTAATTGATGTAATTTGCTAATGATAAAGAAACCTGTAAAATAGACCCCCCCCCCCCAAGAACAATAGATTCCCTCAGCAACAATGGATCCCTGTAACTACCACCCCAGCAACAATAGACCCCCCACCCCCAGCAGCAACAATAGATCCCCCAGACACCAGCATCAATCCATTCTCCAGCAGCCAGCAACAATAGACTCCCTCCCTCAAAAGTAGATCCCTTCCAGCAACAACAGACCCCCAAAAACAATATATCCCCCGCCAGCAACAATAGTGCAGGGGTTTACATGAAGTTAATATGAGAGCATGTTTAGCAACTTAGTAACTAAGATCTAGTTCTGAGAACTAGTTGTATCTTTAAAAAAAATATTTTGTTCCTTATTCCTTAGAAATAGTTAACTGTGTTTTTTTAAACTGTCTGGAGCTTCTTTCCCATGCTGTTCATAACTTCTAACCAGCTAATACATATCAAATTAGAAAATGTTCATTTGTTTCTTGCTTTGCTGGCAGTTCTTATACTCTGACAATGATTGCCAATTGTCACTCAGGTTAGTGAAAGGGTATGTATGGCCAATGACTTAACCTAGATGGATCCAAAATGTGAGTCACACTAACAGGAAGTCTCAGAATCCTCCCTAAAAGAATGAGCAGCCATTTAGTCACCAAACCACTTCGTCCTTTGGACATCATTAGTTAGGTGACCCGTGCTGTTATGCAGTTCAATGTACAACACAACATTTTAGCTTCGAAACAACAAGATTGCATTCATTTAAATATAAAATGTTAACAGCTTTGACAATAGAACATTTCATTATTTGATTATTATGTCCTTTGATTATTATTAGAGATGAGCGAAGAAATGAAAAATTCGATTCGACTGATTCGGCGAATTCGTGGACAATATTCGATTAGAGTCGAATAAATTCGCTGTGAATTTAACTTAAAAAAGGGTGTTTCTAGGCTTCAGAGAGACTTAATATTAGTGCAGAACACTGTACCTTTAATTTAAATGCCTTGGAGTCTGCTGGGGAAGAGAAATAATACTGTCACTCAGTATGACATGCAGATGAGTGCCGTCGATCTTAGAATCACCGCTCACTTCACTCATTTGGCCAGTCACGGGGCCAAAACCAGTGTTTGGAGCCACAGTGTGGCGGTGGAGGCAGCAGCAATGGGAGGCCATACAGCAACCTATGACAAAATGGAAACCAGCAGGAGTGTGAGGAGACCTCAAAGTGGCACATGGCAGAGTGGGAGCAATGGGAGGCGGTACAAGGACCCATGTCACACTGTGGACCCAGCAGCAGCGTGACGAGGCAGTACGGGGGCCCATGGCAGATTTGGGGCCTGGCAGCACCTATGGGAGGCCTGTAATCTGCCAGCAACCTATGACAAAATGGAAACCAGCAGGAGTGTGAGGAGACCTGAAAGTGGCACATGGCAGAGTGGGAGCAATGGGAGGCGGTACAGGGACCCATGTCACACTGTGGACCCAGCAGCAGCGTGACCAGGCGGTACGGGGGCCCATGGCAGATTACAGGCCTGGCAGCAGCAATGGGAGGCCCGTAATCTGCCAGCACCCTATGACAAAAAATTGAACACACCAGCAGTGTGTGAGGAGACCTGAAAGTGGCACATGGCAGAGTGTGGCTATGGAGACAGCAGCAATGGGAGGCCGTACAGGGACCCATGACACACTCTGGACCTGGCAGCAGCATGAGGAGGCGGTATAGGGGCCCATGGCAGATTAGGGGCCTGGCAGCAGCTATGGGAGGCCCGTAATCTGCCAGCACCCTATGTCAAAAAATTGAACACACCAGCAGTGTGAGGAGACCTGAAAGTGGCACATGGCAGAGTGTGGCGATGAGACAGCAGCAATGGCACACTGGCATGAGAGACTGTGGACCTGGCAGCAGCATGAGGAGGCGGTATATAGGGGCCCATGGCAGATTAGGGGCCTGGCAGCAGCTATGGGAGGCCCGTAATCTGCCAGCACCCTATGACAAAAAATTTGAACACACCAGCAGTGTGTGAGGAGACCTGAAAGTGGCACATGGCAGAGTGTGGCGATGGAGACAGCAGCAATGGGAGGCCGTACAGGGACCCATGACACACTCTGGACTTGGCAGCAGCATGAGGAGGCGGTATAGGGGCCCATGGCAGATTAGGGGCCTGGCAGCAGCTATGGGAGGCCCGTAATCTGCCAGCACCCTATGACAAAAAATGGAACACACCAGCAGTGTGAGGAGACCTGAAAAGTGGCACATGGCAGAGTGTGGCGATGGAGACAGCAGCAATGGGAGGCCGTACAGGGACCCATGAGAGACTGTGGACTTGGCAGCAGCATGAGGAGGCGGTATAGGGGCCCATGGCAGATTAGGGGCCTGGCAGCAGCTATGGGAGGCCCGTATCTGCCAGCACCTATGACAAAAAATTGAACACACCAGCAGTGTGAAGAGAACTGAAAGTGGGCAACATGGCATGAGAGACTCTGGACCTGGCAGCAGCATGAGGAGGCGGTATAGGGGCCCATGGCAGATTAGGGGCCTGGCAGCAGCTATGGGAGGCCCGTAATCTGCCAGCACCCTATGTCAAAAAATGAACACACCAGCAGTGTGAGGAGACCTGAAAGTGGCACATGGGCATGAGAGACTCTGGACCTGGCAGCAGCATGAGGAGGCGGTATAGGGGCCCATGGCAGATTAGGGGCCTGGCAGCAGCTATGGAGGCCCGTAATCTGCCAGCACCCTATGTCAAAAAATTGAACACACCAGCAGTGTGTGAGGAGACCTGAAAGTGGCACATGGCAGAGTGTGGCGATGGAGACAGCAGCAATGGGAGGCCGTACAGGGACCCATGAGAGACTGTGGACCTGGCAGCAGCATGAGGAGGCGGTATAGGGGCCCATGGCAGATTAGGGGCCTGGCAGCAGCTATGGGAGGCCCGTAATCTGCCAGCACCTATGTCAAAAAAATTGAACACACCAGCAGTGTGTGAGGAGACCTGAAAGTGGCACATGGCATGAGACACTGTGGACCTGGCAGCAGCATGAGGAGGCGGTACAGGGGCCCATGGCAGATTAGGGACCTGGCAGCAGCTATGGGAGGCCCGTAATCTGCCAGCACCCTATGACAAAAAATGGAACACACCAGCAGTGTGTGAGGAGACCTGAAAGTGGCACATGGCAGAGTGTGGCGATGGAGACAACCCACCGACTGTTTTGCTCGCTGCCAAGCTGCCACCCTCTTCTCCTGATGATGCGGAAGCAATAGCCTGATGACGACGAGGCTGCCAAGTGCGATCAGCCTCATCATCATCAATTAGGGTCTCCGCCTCACTACTAGCCCCCTCGGCTGCGTGTGGGTCAGGAGACAGACCTGTCTCTAGACCGGCTACCGAGCCACTCTCCTCGCCACTACTTCTTCGCCTGGCTGCTGAAAGGCGGATGTCTCCCCCCGTTCCTGGGCCCTCTGTTAGCTCTTCCTCACTGTACTGGATGACACCGGGAGCACTGGCCTCTGGCTGCGAATAGTGCTGCCTCGACCCCTTTCCTCTGCTGCCACGTCTGCTCGCTCCTAAAACATTGCCTCCTCTGCCACTCCTCTGCATGTTGTTCTGACATACTCTTTAATTCAACGATTCTGTGTCCCTGAGTAACAATTCTGTGTCCTGTCCCTGAGTAACAATTCTGTGTCCCTGAGTAACGTTTCTGTGGCCCTAAGTAACAGTTCTGTGGCCCTCAGTAACAATTCTGTGTCTGTCCCTCAGTAACAAACTTCTGTGTCCCTCAGTAACAATTCTGTGTCCACATGTCCAGAGTAACAATTCTGTGTCCCTGAGTAACAATTCTGTGGCCCCTAAGTAACAGTTCTGTGTCCCTCAGTAACAATTCTGTGTCCCTCAGTAACAATTCTGTCTTCCTGAGTAACAATTCTGTGTCCCTGAGTAACAATTCTGTGTCCTGCTGTAACAATTCTGTGTCCCTCATCTAACAATTCTGTGTCCCTGAGTAACAATTCTGTGTCCCCCTGAGTAACAATTCTGTGTCTGTCCCTCAGTAACAATTCTGTGTCCCTCAGTAACGTTTCTGTGGCCCTCAGTAACAATTCTGTGGCCCTCAGTAACAATTCTGTGTCCCTCAGTAACAATTCTGTGTCTGTTAGCCCTGAGTAACAATTCTGTGTCTGTCCCTGAGTAACAATTCTGTGTCCCCTGAGTAACAATTTCTGTGGCCCTAAGTAACAGTTCTGTGGCCCTCAGTAACAATTCTGTGGCCCTGAGTAACAATTCTGTGTCTGTCCCTGAGTAACAATTCTGTGCCCCTGTAACAATTCTGTGTCCCTCAGTAACAATTCTGTGTCCTAAGTAACAATTCTGTGGCCCTAAGTAACAATTCTGTGTCTGTCCCCTCAGTAACAATTCTGTGTCTGTCCCTGAGTAACAATTCTGTGTCCCTGAGTAACAATTCTGTGGCCCTCAGTAACAATTCTGTGGCCCAGCAGTAACAATTCTGTGTCCCTGAGTAACAATTCTGTGTCTGTCCCTGAGTAACAATTCTGTGGCCCTGAGTAACAATTCTGTGGCCCTAAGTACAATTCTGTGTCCCTCAGTAACAATTCTGTGTCCCCCAAGTAACAATTCGTGTCTGTGGCCCTCAGTAACAATTCTGTGTCCCTAAACGTTTCTGTGGCCCTAAGTAACAATTCTGTGTCCCTGAGTAACAATTCTGTGTCTGTCCCTGAGTAACAATTCTGTGTCCCTGAGTAACGGTTCTGTGGCCCTCAGTAACAATTCTGTGTCCCTCAGTAACAATTCTGTGTCTGTCCCTGAGTAACAATTCTGTGGCCCCTAAGTAACAATTCTGTGGCCCTCAGTAACAATTCTGTGTCCCTGAGTAACAATTCTGTGGCCCTAAGTAACAATTTTCTGTGGCCCTACAGTAACAATTCTGTGGCCCTAAGTAACAATTCTGTGTCCCTCAGTAACAATTCTGTGTCTGTCCCTGAGTAACAATTCTGTGTCCCTGTGTCCCTGTGTCAGTAACAATTCTGTGTCCCCTGAACAACGTTTCTGTGGCCCTAAGTAACGGTAACAACTGTGGCCCTCAGTAACAATTCTGTGTCTGTCCCTGAGTAACAATTTCTGTGGCCCTAAGTAACGGTTCTGTGGCCCTCAGTAACAATTCTGTGTCCCTCAGTAACAATTCTGTGTCCCTAAGTAACGGTTCTGTGGCCCTCAGTAACAATTCTGTGTCCCTCAGTAACAATTCTGTGTCTGTCCCTGAGTAACAATTCTGTGGCCCTAAGTAACGGTTCTGTGGCCCTCAGTAACAATTCTGTGTCCCTGAGTAACAATTCTGTGGTCCCTCAGTAACAATTCTGTGTCCCCAGTAACAATTCTGTGTCCCTGAGTAACAATTCTGTGTCTGTGTCCCCTGAGTAACAATTCTGTGTCCTGTCCCTAAGTAACAATTCTGTGTGGCCCTCAGTAACAATTCTGTGTCCCTAAGTAACAATTCTGTGGCCCTCAGTAACAATTCTGTCTGTGCCCTCAGTAACAATTCTGTGTCTGTCCCTGAGTAACAATTCTGTGGCCCTAAGTAACCTGTGCCCTCAGTAACAATTCTGTGTCCCTAAGTAACAATTTCTGTGGCCCTCAGTAACAATTCTGTGTCCCCTGAGTAACAATTCTGTGTCTGTCCCTGAGTAACAATTCTGTGGCCCTCAGTAACAATTCTGTGGCCCTAAGTAACAATTCTGTGTCCCTCAGTAACAATTCTGTGTCCCTGAGTAACAATTCTGTGGCCCTAAGTAACAATTCTGTGGCCCTCAGTAACAATTCTGTGTCTGTCCCTGAGTAACAATTCTGTGTCTGTCCCTGAGTAACAATTCTGTGTCTGTAACAATTCTGTGGCCCTCAGTAACAATTCTGTGTCCCTCAGTAACAATTCTGTGTCTGGCCTGAGTAACAATTCTGTGGCCCTAAGTAACGTTCTGTGGCCCTCAGTAACAATTCTGTGTCCCTGAGTAACAATTTCTGTGGCCCCTAAGTAACAGTTCTGTGGCCCTCAGTAACAATTCTGTGTCCCTCAGTAACAATTCTGTGTCTGTCCCTGAGTAACAATTCTGTGGCCCTAACTAACGTTTCTGTGGCCCTAAGTAACAATTCTGTGGCCCTCAGTAACAATTCTGTGTCCCTGAAGTAACGTTTCTGTGGCCCTAAGTAACGGTTCTGTGGCCCTCAGTAACAATTCTGTGTCCCTGAGTAACAATTCTGTGGCCCTAAGTAACAATTCTGTGGCCCTCAGTAACAATTCTGTGTCCCTCAGTAACAATTCTGTGTCTGTCCCTGAGTAACAATTCTGTGGCCCTAAGTAACGGTTCTGTGGCCCTCAGTAACAATTCTGTGTCCCTGAGTAACAATTTCTGTGGCCCTAAGTAACGGTTCTGTGGCCCTCAGTAACAATTCTGTGGCCCTGAGTAACAATTCTGTGTCTGCCCCTCAGTAACAATTCTGTGGCCCTAAGTAACGGTTCTGTGGCCCTCAGTAACAATTCTGTGTCCCTCAGAGTAACAATTCTGTGGGCCCTAAGTAACAATTCTGTGGCCCTCAGTAACAATTCTGTGTCCCTCCAATTCTGTGTCCCTCAGTAACAATTCTGGTCCCTAAGTAACAATTTCTGTGGCCCTAAGTAACAATTCTGTGGCCCTCAGTAACAATTCTGTGTCCCTGAGTAACGTTTCTGTGGCCCTAGTAACAATTCTGTGTCCCTGAGTAACAATTCTGTGGCCCTAAGTAACAATTCTGTGGCCCTCAGTAACAATTCTGTGTCCCTGAGAGTAACAATTCTGTGGCCCTAAGTAACGGTTCTGTGGCCCTCAGTAACAATTCTGTGTCCCTCAGTAACAATTCTGTGTCCTGTCCCTGAGTAACAATTCTGTGGCCCTAAGTAACAATTCTGTGTCCCTCAGTAACAATTCTGTGGCCCTCAGTAACAATTCTGTGTCCCTCAGTAACAATTCTGTGTCCCTGAGTAACAATTCGTGTCTCTGAGTAACAATTTCTGGGCCCTAAGTAACAGTTCTGTGGCCCTCAGTAACAATTCTGTGTCCCTGAGTAACGTTTTATGTGGCCCTAAGTAACGGTTCTGTGGCCCTCAGTAACAATTCTGTGTCTCCCTGAGTAACAATTCTGTGGCCCTAGTAACAATTTCTGTGGCCCTAGTAACAATTCTGTGTCCCCTCAGTAACAATTCTGTGGCCCTAAGTAACGGTCTGTGGCCCTCAGTAACAATTCTGTGTCCCCTGAGTAACAATTCTGTGGCCCTAAGTAACGGTTCTGTGGCCCTCAGTAACAATTCTGTGTCCCTGAGTAACAATTCTGTGGCCCTAAGTAACGGTTCTGTGGCCCTCAGTAACAATTCTGTGTCCCTCAGTAACAATTCTGTGTCTGTCCCTGAGTAACAATTCTGTGGCCCTAAGTAACGGTTCTGTGGCCCTCGAGTAACAATTCTGTGTCCCTGAGTAACAATTCTGTGTCCCTGAGTAACGGATTTTCTGTGGCCCTCAGTAACAATTCTGTGGCCCTGAGTAACAATTCTGTGTCTGTCCCTGAGTAACAATTCTGTGGCCCTAAGTAACGTTTGTGGGCCCTCAGTAACAATTCTGTGTCCCTCTAAGTAAACAATTCTGTGGCCCTCAGTAACAATTCTGTGTCTGTCCCTGAGTAACAATTCTGTGGCCCTAACTAACATTTCTGTGGCCCTAAGTAACAATTCTGTGGCCCTCAGTAACAATTCTGTGTCTGTCCCTGAGTAACGTTTCTGTGGCCCTAAGTAACGTTTCTGTGGCCCTCAGTAACAATTCTGTGGCCCTCAGTAAACAATTCTGTGTCTGTCCCGAGTAACAATTCTGTGGCCCTAAGTAACAATTCTGTGGCCCTAAGTAACAATTCTGTGTCTGTAACCAGAGTAACAATTCTGTGGCCCTAACTAACGTGTCTGTGGCCCTCAGTAACAATTCTGTTTCCCTCAGTAACAATTCTGTGGCCCTAAGTAACGGTTCTGTGGCCCCTCAGTAACAATTCTGTGTCCCTGAGTAACAATTCTGTGTCTGTCCCTGAGTAACAATTCTGTGGCCCTAAGTAACAGTTCTGTGGCCCTCAGTAACACATTCTGTGTCCCTGAGTAACAATTCTGTGGCCCTAAGTAACAGTTTCTGTGGCCCTCAGTAACAATTCTGTGGCCCTCAGTAACAATTCTGGTCTGTCCCTGAGTAACAATTCTGTGGCCCTAACTAACGTTTTCTGTGGCCCTAAGTAACAGTTCTGGCCCTCAGTAACAATTCTGTGTCCCTGAGTAACGTTTCTGTGGCCCTAAGTAACAATTCTGTGGCCCTCAGTAACAATTCTGTGTCTGTCCCTGATAACAATTCTGTGGCCCTAACTAACGTTTCTGTGGCCCTAAGTAACAATTCTCTGTGGCCCTCAGTAACAATTCTGTCTGTCCCTGAGTAACAATTCTGTGGCCCTAATAACGTTTCTGTGGCCCTAAGTAACAGTTCTCTGTGCCCTCATAACAATTCTGTGTCCCTGCTGTCCCTGAGTAACAATTCTGTGGCCCTAATAACGTGTCTGTGGCCCTAAAGTAACAATTACAGTGCCCCTCAGTAACAATACTGTGTCGTGCCCCTGAGTAACAATTCATGTGGCCCTAACTAAACGTTTTTCTGTGGCCCTAAGTAACAATTCTCTGGCACTCAGGTAACAATTCTGTCTGTCCCTGGAGTAACAATTCTGTGGCCCTAACCTAGCGTTACTTTGGCCCCCTAAGTAACGATTCTGTGGCCCTCATTAACAATTCTGTGTCCCCGGAGTAATGCTTTCTCTGTCCCTAAGTAACGTTTCTCTGTCCCCAATAACGTTTCTGTGGCCCTAACTCTGTCCCCTAATCACAGAGCAGGAAGTCTCCCTGCCTCTCTTGAACTGAGCTGGAGGCTAAATGAAGAAATTCTAAAATTGGCCGCTATATTATAGCTCGAACCATTACAACAGTGCTGGCTGCCTGGCTGCTGAATTGGCTAAGCGATCACATTGTCATTTTAAGGAAAACTGCATTATGGGTCCGTAAGCCGCGCCTAGTCTGCTGCCGCCTGTCCCCCGACAGCCCCGCTCTCCGACGCCTGCACAATGGCCGCCGCCCATGATAACGTGAAAAGATATCGATTACGCATCGCGCGTCCCGAAGAAGGCTAATTTTTCCGGAATTCCGATGCTAATCGAGAATTTTACCAATAATCGACGGAAACACGAATGCCACTTCGCCTACTTCGATTCGCTCATCTCTAGCTATTTACCTAACACAATGTTCCCACTCACAAACTAATTGAGGTCCAAGAGCTGCACAATTATATACCAAAGGGCCACAGTTCGGGCACCAGGGTCTAAGCTATGGAAACCAGGAATAAGACAATTGAAGCCTAGACAAGGATCACCAGGTTTACAGATTACATAGGGGCGATCTAGGTGACGTAATCCACACAGTGTTAGTAATGCCCACAAGGAAGGGTTCTTCACACCCCCAAACATTTGTAAAACTAAGACTGTGATGAATGGCAACACAGTTTTCAGTAGGACGGAATCTCTCTAACAGACCAGGAGAAAGTAAAAATCTGACAGGCATCCTTTTCCCGCTCTATCCACAGCAGAAAAAAAAAAATTTTGACTTTATATTTTGTGCTGTCAAGCAGATAATTTGGGGGGTGTGCTGGCGGGGATGGAGGGGGGGGGGGGGGGGGGGGGGGGGGGGGGGTAATTACAGCTCGAATATGTAAGGACAAAATTCAAATCAACCCGCCAGTAAGTGATCAGTCAACCTTTCACCCACCCAACATTAAAAATGGGGGTTTACAAGATCGACCCAAAAAGTTTTTTAAAAATACTTTAAAATTATTGGCTGGCTGAAATTTTGGGATGCTGTGATGCATAGTACTTACAGGTTTGCCCCAAATTAACGGTTTTTTTTAACGATTTCACTATTAAAAATGAAGGGTTTTCTAAAGAATTAAAAAAATTGGGCTTTTTAAGGACATTTTGTCAAATCAGTATGTACACATGAATAATTTTTAAAATCAAGGGATGATGCTGAACCAAATGAAGTAAAAAAAACATAGTACATTTTTTCCATGTAAAAAT
>CATNWA010001082.1:0-34392 GCA_951230385.1 Staurois parvus | reverse complement strand
CATTGATGCGAATGTCGCCTGGCAGTTAACCGTTGGGCCTGTATCACATATCAGCAGCATAGTTACCACATGGGCTTCATAACGCAAGGCGCCAGCGGTGTGAACTCCACGTGTAAGGCTTATGCATATCTTACAAACCATTACACCAGACTTGAAACGAGTATTCTTGCCATGGATGTGTTTTAATAAAGATCGTATACGGGCCCATCCAGGTAACAGACTGATATGTGTTTAGCTTATGGGAATACTTGTACAAAGGATTTGCATGCCAATTGGGAGCTAGTAGGACTATGGAAATATGGACCTCAGATGGCTCATGGGGGGGGTAAGGGGGGAAGGAGGAGTCTGCTTGACCTCAGCAATAGGCTCGATGGGGCGAGGACCAGTGGATAGATTAATAGGAAAGGCTATGCTCCAATCGGAATGTAATCCTTGTGTGTATAGAGCAACTCCCCATTGCATTGTTCGGTGGTTTGTTGAGAGGGGATTTGACTTTAGTCAAGTGGGTGGGCCATGTGGTTGTATTTTTAATTAATACCAGAGGGCTATGCTGAGTCTGATCCCCGGCCCATTATGTGAATTCAACCATCTTCCTGAGAGTGTCGTTTGATCATTCTAGGGTAACGGAGCGTAGCTTCCATCATCCCACATTTCAACAGAAGCTAAAAGTAGTTGGATGGGCAGGAATCGTGTAGTTTAGCTGCAGTCGTGGGTAAGCGAGTTTCACACAGCTTTATGGGGGATTTCTGCGCATCCAAACTGCGAGTACAATCACGGTAAGGATTGTGAAATTTCGTTAAGCGAATTTCCAAGACATATATCTCAAAGTATTTGACGATGCACAGTCATATTTGCACACACTGTTACATTTGCTAAAACCCAAGGAAAAGTGGGAATCGTTAGTATTTTTAAAATGGTGGATGTTTCATGCATTCTGACTTGCATGTGTATCAATTTCTGTGATTCAAATAGGCTCTAAATTACAAAAAAAAAAAAAAAAAAAAAAAAAAAAAAAAAAATAAAAAATTAAAAAAAAAAAAATACAAAAAAAAAAAAAAAAAAAAAATAAAAAAAAACAAAAAAAAAAAAAAAAATAAAAAAAAAAAAAAAAAAAAAAAAAAAAACAAAAAAAATTAAAAAAAAAAAAAAAAAAAAAAAAAAAAAAAAAAAAAAAATAAATAAAAAATAAAAAAAAAAAAAAAAAAAAAAATAAAAAAAAAGAAAAAAAAAAAAAATAAAAAATAAAAGTAAAGAAAAAAAAGAAACAAGAAACCAAAAAGGAAAAAAGAATAAAGAAAAAAAAAAGGAAAACTAATGTGTTTGTAATATTAGATTATTTTTTTTTCTTTTAAAAAATCACATACCTGTTATACGTTACCTTGCTCTATGCAATTGGCTTTTGCCAGGAGAACATACCTGAGCCTCCATTTTCTAAGACGAGGGAGACCCCAGCTGAGTCCCCATGGAACTCTTCTCTTCTTGTTGCGCCACCATAGGAAACGGTAGATCCTATTATTGATACAATCTGCAGACGTCAATACTTGAAGCCGAGCTGTTCCGTGCTTCTATTAGACACAGTGAGGATTGGCCCTTCTGCCTCGCCCCCTCATTCACTGGATTTGACTGACAGCAGCCAGAGCCAATGGTATTTCCTTTCTACTTTCAGCAAAAGCCTGTATAAGAGTGGGGGAGGAGTAGGAGTAGAGTCTGCTTACAGAAGGGCATTGTGCTTAGATCTAGTTTGGGGCTCAGGTAAGTTTAAGGAGGGATGGGGAAATATTTTTTTACCTAAATGCAGGGAGGGAATGCATTAAGAGGGTAAACAAATGTTTAGGCTTTTACAGCACACTTCTTTAAACGGCTATTTTCTCCTCACGTATAAAACAGACCTGATTCAAATCAAAAATTGTGTATGGCTGGGTTGTCGCAGTATGTCTGTTGGCCTATACATAATTAGTATATATATGTAAAGGGTACTTCATAAATCCAGGAGAAACAGTCCTCATCTACTTCATCACAAATCCATATACGCAAAGAAGATAAGCTATGCAACTTTTTGGTGTAAATTAATGTAAAAGTTGGTCTTTTTTTAATATTGATTAGAACCTTTAATTAAGTAATCGCCAAGCATGATTACATAATGAGCTATTTTATCATTCATTGTAAGTTGGGCATTATTAGTCTTGAAATCGAATATATTATAAGCATGGGATTCTCAGTTAATAACATAATTTTGTGTAAGTTGCTATACTGTTATAGCCAGAAGTTGGATAAATAAACAATTTGTTTTTGCTCTGGCACTGTAAATAAAATAGTTTTGGTGTTGACTTCTGACATGCACCGTGGTCTACAGAGTTCCTAGGTACATATGTAACTGTTGTCCTGTATGTTTTCTTAACTTAAAATGCTTTTTCTTTGAATTCAGTGTGTAGTTGGTACGTTGCAGTCGTCTGTGGAGTTTCCAAAAAGCCACATTCTTTCGTAGGAAACTGTAAAGGTCTGAACGCTAAGGGAAGTGGGGTAGTCAATCTGCTTTTACAAACTTCTGTTTTCTTTTTAAACCTGTTCAATTCAGCTAGGAAAGGCGTTTGTCCCTAAGCAAGAAGTAATAAAGTGTGAAATAACAGGTCATGAACAAGCATTGACTCACACTCTCTGCCTGATGTAATAGAATTTGTCGGCGCACAATCATTTTTTAGGGAAATCTTGGAGTAAGATGACTTCTTTAGTTGGTTGCGTGGAGTATTTATTATGTGGTGGGTATTGACATCACAAGCCACTGCTGAAGGTCTACAGCTCAAATTTCTTTGTTACAACTTTTAAAAGTGTTACTAAAACCCAACAACAGTAAAATCAGTCTGTATATCAGAAAGGCATGCTTGTTTACTCACTGTTGAATCCTAAGGGGTTAATCCTCTGCATTTTGTAAAAAGGCAGTTTGATCCTGACTTCTCTGATCCTCCCCTTATTCCAGTGCCCCCCTCTTATTCCTGATAAGACATATGGTGTGAAAACCACCCTGCATATTGCTCAGTTTGGTGTGTATTGCTAGAGAGTTTTTTTTTTTCTTGGGGAGAGTGCATGTGATCAGCAACAGGGTCCAAACGCACTGTCCAGCATAGGTCAGGGGTTCTGCATCCTCTAGAGTGGAAAAGAAAACTCTGCCTACTAGCTTTAACATGTGCTCTGCTGATAAACTGATAGAAGTCCCAAGATGATCTATGCTGATGATGAGAAAAAGGTATTTAGAAGTTTATATTTCTGAAATTAATTGGCGATTTCATGTTTCTGTGTACTGTGGCGAGACCAGATATAGTGAATGCAGGGTCCTGGGTTTTGTAACACTTTAAAGCCTAGTCACACACATGATCAGAAAATCGTACAAGAAATACAGCTTTTGGAGCAATTGTGACGATAATCTGATCGTTAGTACAAAGCTTTCTTCCAAATTTATTTGCAGGGACAAGCACGAAAAGTTTTTAGTACAATACAGATCTTATGGGCTTCCATTTATTTCAGTATAGTTTTCACTTTCTTCCGAAACATACTCAAATATATCACTTCTGAATTTTCGTTAAGCATTACTAACCTCTTCACTTTCACTATGAGGAAAAGACTAAAAAAGAAAAAAATGCAATGTCATCATCCATCATGTGTCGGGGCCTCTTTGTTTAGTAGATGTTGCTATCCGTTTTCACTGAGCTATTCCAAGGCACTAGAACTGCAACCTTTTTAATTTCTTTTGGGGATCTCATGAAGCCGTTGAGACCGTTTATTTGAAAGTAGTTGAGGATTAATTACTAAAGGAGTACTGACTGTTCACTACCTGCGACATTTCTTTTAGCTTAGTAGTAAATAATGTGAAGCATTGTTCACATTGAATATGCAGTGGAGTTTTACAGGATTTTTTTCTTGTAAGGTGATTGGAGCCAAATGTATTGACTAAAACAACTTCACCTTGTTTGCTAAGTCTCATTGGATATTACTTTGGAATAAGTGAAATTCCTACACTTTTAGTAAAGCCATCTAACTGAATTGTGTACCTTATTTGGAATAATTATGTATTTTATAGATCCAATTAAATTTTATAAGCATATTACACAGTCCAAAAAACCATGTACATATATTCCTGTTGCTGAAGAATCTTATTTAGAGGAGGTAATAACCCCAAACCAAAATTGTATTATATTGCAGTTACAATCATTTAGTATGGGTGGTACATTAGTTTTTCTTATATGGGTTCTTTTCCCCCTCTGTTTTCACCTGATGATCTGGCCAGTAACCACCTCCTCTATTACTGACTCTGGGATAAATGAGCACCAGGCGGGATGGGGACACTAGGACAGCAGCACTGTGAGTCTGGGGGGGAGGGGGTGTAAAAGTATTAGCAATTTACATACACTGACGAATTGAAGCCAAACTCCAGCTCACACTTTTAATCGGTCAGGAGCAACAGTTTTTTTTCCTATTGGGGAAAAGGTTTTAAATGATTTAAATAATGCTGACCCAATTGCAAGCCCTCATGCCAGTGGTAATTGGTTTGCCCCAAACCCTCAGTAACATCTGCAAAAAACAGCTTGTTTTGTTTAAAAACAAACAGATTTACTGGCTGGATCACTAGGGTGAAAATAAAGGAAATAAAGCATGAAGGTAAAAATAATGCAGACTTCACATTTAAGAATTGTTTAAGCTGTAATATAAAGTATGTTTGCTTTTGAGTTTAATAAGCTTTAACATACATTCCTAAAGATATAAAACATACACACCTAGAGGCAGTTTACCAGAGGTTGTGAAGTACTTATTTACCATCTTCTTACCTATGTCTATTAGTTGGAGCCACCCAGAAATCAAGTAAAAAGATAATGATTCAAGATGTTTAGAATACATTGTCTTATCTTTATTCTAGACTATCAGGAAAAATGGGGGTAAGTGGACTTTAAGTGGCTGCGAATATCGTAGTTCATTCCATTTTAATATGTACATGCAAAAGAATAATAGATTGTAAGTCCAAGGGAGAGGGCCCTCCTAACCTTGGTATTGAACGGTATTGTCTCCCGTTCTATTGTAAAGCGCTGAGCAATGCTGGCATATATAATTCCTGTTAGAATAATAATAATAGTATTGCGTAATTTGATCTCACTTAGGAAAATATTTTTATTTCTATTTACCTGAGAAAATATTTTCCAGTCAGTTATCCCTTTATAGGGTTACTATTTTTATTATCTTAGTGTATTGATTTATGCTTTTAACTTTCTGCTCTTTTGTTTATGTAGCAAGCAAGTTATTATTTAACGTTGATTTTATTTTTTTTTATTGTTAATTTTCTGGTGGACACGAAAATCTTGTAAAAGCCATCGCCACACCATCTAGATATCAAAAATAAAGGAATTGGAACCAGCTACAATGAGCTGTCTTGGTCTGAATAGACATTTGATTTTCTATTGTGACATACATTTAGTATTAATGATCCATCTTGGACATTTACCAATTGGGAGTCTGCTTGTGTGCCAATTGTCACATTAATCTCAAAGTAAAGGCATCTATTTCTAAATAAAACAGCATCATGAAAATATAAATTCAGGGAAAAACACAAAAAACCAGGTTTGGTTGTCAAAATAAATTCCCAAACTTTGACCTACCATAGAGCACCAATAATCATTTGAAAGCAATGAAAAGAATTTGCATTAACCTTGAGTGTTTTGAAGGGCTAGTAAGTGTCAAGGTAAAAAAAAGAATTTAAAAAAAAATTGCAACCCAAAAGATTTAATGCTCTTTTGAATTAGCTGCCACGATTCACAGCTGTGATGACAGTCCTCCAACAACGTATCTATTTTCTTTATTTACTTTTAGTTGTTGTGTAATGATATCTTAAAAAATCCCCAATAAATCTTTTATGTCTAGTTTTTACACTTACACAGCATAAAAAGTCTAGGTGATATGAATGCTTTTGCAAAGCCATTGAGGTTGAATTTATTAAGGTGAAAGGCTGTCCACTAAAGTGACTTTTCACTAGTTCTAGTGATATAATATGGAAGCTAAGTAAAGTTTCCCTGGCAAAAAGATACCCAGTCATATGCAAGGAAAATAATAGATTTTGTTTGGCAATGATCGGCTTCTCATTGGCAAAGGTGAAAGCTATACTCCTAAGTTAGTTTAAATTGAGTGAGCAAAAATGCATTTTTTACACCAAACTGCAAATTTGAGAGGAGTTAGCAAATTTTACTAGAAATTATTAATTGCAGGTATAGCAATTTTTTTTTAATTTGATTTCAGCAGATACAGTAATTTATGTTAATAAGGTACCAGAGTATGTTCTGAAATACAGAATTCTTAATTTTATAATACTAAATTGCTTATAACTATTATATAATATATATAAAACATTATTTCAATCCATGTACCTTAGATTGTACACTCCTTGAGGTCTAGGGACTGATGTCAATGTACACCAAATGTGTAAAGTGCCTGCGTGAAAATTGACAGCTCTATATAGAAGCTAAACATAAATATTTTTAAAATGGTACACCCATAAAAAAACTTCCTCTCTTTGGAATGACTTCATTCATTGCCTAATTAATAAAGGTTGTAGCTGCTAAAGCAAAGTGTTCAGCAATTGTGCAGCTAGAGCAGCATCTGCTGGTGTAAGATGGAACTGAAAAAATAAAGTGCAGGGATTCTCATTTGTGAAATAACCAGTGTACATGTTTAATATTTTTTTTGATTAACAAGTAGTATATTGCACTGTCAATTTATGCCAGTGGCTAATATATATATATAGTAGTTCAAAATCAGTTCCTAACCCTTCAAGGGGTATACATCTAGAGGTCCCTAACTTATATTCTTACCATACACCTATAGGCCAATTTAGACAGCATCCAATTTAACCCAAGCAATGTCTTTGGTCGTGTGGGAGGAAGCCCACACAGGACAGGGAACGAGAACATGCAAAATCCAGGCAGGTGATGTTCTGGGTCGGGGACTTGAATAAATAACCCTAGTGTTGCCTGGTGGACAAGTGCTAAACCATTTAGCCACTGTTCTGTCTCAAACACATGTCAAATTAAAATTATACATGTCACAAAAATAACCGTTGTCATCTATATCGGGGCGTCAGCAACCTGTAGATCGTGATCTACCAGTAGATCACAGCCAGGTGACCTGGTTAGATCGGGGTCGGGCTTGCTGGACCTGCTTCCCAGAGGATTGAAGAGTGCAATGCAAAGGGATTGATTACTTGTAAAGTTGGAGACTGTAGTAGGGAGCAAGAGCCTCATAAGTTGATGCCTCCTCTGTAGTGCTATTCCTCGTGCCATGCGGAGTGATACCAGTTGCACTCCACCTCTTATCCCAGCTATCGGTCTCCAGAGTGTGCCTGCAGCATGAAAGAAGAGTAGAGATCTTTAGGTCAGTTTGAAGGCAATACACTGGGCATAATAGTATAGCTAGCGGTCTCCAGAGTGGTGCCAAGCAGCATGAAAAGAAGTGATCTTCCAGGTCAGTTTTGAAGCAATTACACTGGGCCATAAATAGTATAGCTTGCCGGTTTCAAGGGAGCTGGGTGCAAGCACAGCAGAGCAGGTAAGAAGAGATCTTCAGGTCACTTTGAAGCAATTACACATGGGCTATAATAGTATAGCTAGCAGTCTAACAGGAGTGGTGCCCAGCAGCATGAAGAAGAAGATCCTCAGGTCAGTTTGAAGCATTAACACTGTGGGCATAAAAGTATAGCTATGCGGTATCCAGAGTGGTTGCCAGCTGCATTGTAAAGAAGAGATCTTCAGGTCACTTTGATGCAATAACATCTGGGCATATTAGTATAGCTAGCGGTCTCCAGAGTGGTGACAGCAGCTTGAATGAAGAGATATTCAGGTCAGTTTGAAGCAATACAACTGGGCATAACAGTATAGCTAGCGGTTTCCAGAGTGTTGGTTGCCTCAGCAGCATGGAAAGAAGAGATCTTCAGGTCACTTTGAAGCATACCTCATGGGCATAATTTGTATAGCTTGCGTGTCTCCAGAGTTGGTGCCAGCAGCATGAAAGAAAGAGATCTTCAGCGTCACTTTGAAGCAATACTCACGGCGGCAATAATAGTGATAGTACACTGCTGTGGCTGTGGTTTACCAACACCATGGGGTGCAGTGCTGTTGTACCCTGCAGCTTTCCTGCGGTTTATGCTGTGCTTAGCCATTAGACTTCTATTATATCCTGCAGATTTGGTGAACTTTCTGTGAAAGATGTTACACCAAAACTCCTGAATGCAGGAGTTTTGGTTCCTTTCAGAAAGTACACCACACCTAATGCAGGAGAATAATAGCATTCTATGGCAAAAGTGCAGCTAAAACCTGCAGGAAATGAAGTATGATGCACTGATGCTGCACCATGGTGCAGGTAAAACTTGCAGCACAGTCTTATAAGGGGCTCAGAACAGTAAGGGTTCATTTACATTTGTAAAACCCCACAGGTAAGACATGTTTTTTCCACCCCCCACCCCAATCTCACGACCCCCTTTTAGCTGCATAGGGCCAGCTCGCAAGCCCAGGTTGCTATATACCCTGTCATGGTTGGTGGTTTTGCACCTGCCAAAGCATGACCCACGAGGCTGCTCTGCAAGTGCCCTGCAACCTTGTGCATTACAGTACAGCAAAGAAGGGGTTTAAAGTAGGCATCAGCGTTGTTTTTGACTTTCTCACCACCTGCTTTGCACCACAGCCACGGTGGACCCCACAGATCATGTAGTTGAGGGTTGCTATCACAGGTTGCACCTCATTTAACTTGAATGGGTCGCATTTGTCAAAAAGCAGGTTTAGCACCCACCAAATGCAAAAAAAAGAAGGGGTTTGAATTTCTGATGCTCTTTAAGCATGTTTACAACTTCTCATTTTCTTTTTTGGCATAGAAGTCTGTTTTCGGCGTAAACTTTTACGCCCAAATCTAATTTCTTTAATAATGAAAATGGGTCTATTTCAACAAATCTTTCTTGACCAACGAAATGCATTTTTAACATTTAACCAAATGTATCACATTCATTTTAAAGGTAACAATTTAACATACATGTAGTTCTATAGCAGGATGGAGTATACCAATCAATTTTCTAATCCTAAAAGGGCCAGAGTTCCCAATCCGGTGACTTTCGCGGGGGGCTGGTCTTGTGGCCATTGGTAGTTAGAAAGTGTTCTGCGCGTCTGTTGGGAAAAAATGAGCTATGCCCCTTTTTTGCCATTTTCTAAGGGATTGTGCCTTCAATCGTTGGTGTTCACTAGGGTAACCATTTGTAAGTATATGGCGAGAACAACGTGGGCCACATAAGTGTTGTCCTATAGGAGGAATTGTGCACTCCATCATTTTGTCATTGGCAGAATTGTCCCCTTAGTTAGGTGTCTCAGTGGGGGAATTTATGCCTCTTTGTTTGCTCAAATACAACCCAAATAGAAATTATATAATCACACACAACAAAGAATGTGTCAACAAATCTTATTTAACAAGCGACTCCTAGGCAGTGGATAAAAACAGGGAAAAGACACGCCAACTGGAAATTAGGGAAAAAATTAAATCCACGTGAAAGTGCCTGCACTATTCAGGTACTGTTATGCGGATGGTAGCACACAAAGGAAAGGAATATGGTACAATGTGAACGAATAAATGTGTAATTGGACATAAAACCAAAGAACATTGAAGCACGTATACAACTAACTCGTGATCAACAAATGCCTCAAAAACAAGTACTGAAAACCAAAAATGATGGGCACTATAAAGTGAGTGAAATCACAATACAAAAAGGACAACCCTCTAGCAAGCTGTATAATAATGACACTATAACAAGCGTATAAAGAAGTGACAAAATCTGCCACAAAAAAATCGAAAATTAAAAAGGTGAAGAGTCCAAAATAACTGCATCTCCGTGAATAAATTCCAATGATAATCATTCACATGCTCATCCCAATGGGTGACAAATACAGATAATCAATTTAACAAATGTATACACGACCGGCTAGCATGCCCGCTCACCTCCATACTGTGATGCCTGTTAAAGGCCAAAAGTACATCTAACCAAGCACTCTATGCAGCAGATGGTCTAAATCTCTGTTGGGGCTTTTAGCAGTACTATGGTACAACCATTAGCAACCAGTGGTGGTAAACCCTCACTGAGCAGACTGGTCAAATCAGATAGCCTCTCCACAGCAAATCCACATAAGAGAAATGCGAAATTCCATAAGTGTAGTAAGTTATATACCAATTTTTTGCAGGTAAACACGCGCCAAAAATGCACTTACAATGAATAAAAGGGTCTGCAGACTCACATCAGCTTTATAAATCAGCCACATGAACACTTGGGTATACTTGCATGGGTGTAGTTAAGATGGCAGAATGCGTCTGCGCAAAGCAGGAAAAACTGATGTAACATGCTGACGTCCTTTGCATTACGTCACTGGTGGTCACATGACTTCCTCAGGAGTAAACAGGGGCTCAGGGCCTCGCAAGCATGGAGGTAGGTGAGCAGGCATGATAGACAGTGGCGGATAACATTTGTTTAAATTGTTCAACTGGTCATGTGTCACCATTGAAGTTTGTGCACGGACCCATTATAGCATTGGAATTTTCCACGGAGGATATTTCAAAGGACTCTTCGCCTTTATGTTACATTTTTTTTGTGGCAGACGCATTGTCACTTCTCTTTATATGCTGGTTATATGTCATTATAATTGCTTATGTCTTTTCTTGTGATTCAATCAACTTTATTGTCCATCATTTTTGTTTTTGCATATGTGTTTTTTGATGCATTTGTGATCATGAGTTTTCGTTGTTTATGTCTTTGGTTTTATGTCAGTTCACATTTATTTGTTCACTTGTGCCATATTATACTTTCCTTGGAATGTATCATTATTTGCATTATTTATGAAGCTTGCATAGCACTATTATAACGGCATTTTTGGTAATTTTGCATTCTAATGCCTCAGTTGGGTGTTTCCCTTTTTCATTCCCATCTTAGGAGTACTTGTTAATATATGATGATTTCGTTGAACGGCATTTCTTTTGTTTTCTGTGTGGATTATATATTTTTTTGGGTTGGTTTGTCACTATTATAAGAGTATTGCATGCACCATTTTTCTTTTTGTTTGTTTCTTTTCAGACTATCCTGGTTCTATATAGTTAGTGTGCTAGCAGCAATACCTGGGTCTTTGGTTTTTTCCTTTTGGGGTGAATAGTGGCCAGCACAGGAGGCTTTTTGTATTTTACATACTCATGCTCGCCATCAAAGGACTGATAAGCAGCTGACTGCACTACACGGCCGTAAATTCTGTTCACACATCAATAGAACATTCCCCTCAGATTGTGCTGTTTTTGTTGTTGAGTGTCAGTAACGGCTTATATTCACCATTAAAAATGTGTTACATAAAAACGGACATCCACAGATACAGGGTTCACAGAACCTATTACAAGAATTTACCTTAGGGAAAAAACAGGAGATTAAAACCAGCTTTCCACATGCTTCCTTACTTAAGGCATTACGCCATGAGTCTAATGTGGACTTCTTCAGGGATAGCAATTGTAACTGATATGCAAGCAAAAGCAAATGACAAACCAATGCTTAATTTTCATCGTGTAGACCAACCAATGTACTTAGTAGGGCAAATTGTATATCCTACATAAAGTGGCAAACATTCTAGTATAATAGAAAGTAGAGAACTGGAAGCTTTCATTTTTTAGGGCATGTTTAACCCTGTGGCGCAGAATTTCAGGACCTGGGTCTGAACATGCAATCCTCTGCTGTGCCTTATGATTGTTTCTTGCTGAGCAGTTGGGATGCTATGTATAGATATATAGATATTTCACTAGCACACCAGACATTTCAGAGGAATACGTACAGATCGTTTTATTAAAATGCTCACGTCAACAGTGTAAGGTAGGTAGTGACATTTTTGGATCCATGGCAGACCCCTTCTTCAGTAAAATTAAAATGAAATTGAACAGACAATAAAAACTAACAGTTTACACATGCTTCTCTCGCTGTTGAATATGAACATATTAAAAAATCAACTTCTATCTGTAATGATGTGAATGTACAGTATTGTTTAATGGTTACTAAGTGCTGCAGATGAGAAGCCACATGCCAAGCCACTACATTCAACCAACTAGAGTGATATGTGTTTGATTTTAAAAATTACAAGCTTAGGATGGTAGCCAGGCAAATGTAAAAAACCGTTGGTTTTTATTGTATTGACGTTTTTTACATTTTGATATGCATTTCTACTGATTATGCAGCCACAAACAGAACAAAGCGGTCCCTTGCAGATTCCATTGGTCTTCTAAATGCCAATATTTTTTGAAAGCAGACCTAACAATAATGTTCTAGAGAGCTTATTGATCTCTCGCTTACTTTCTGCATATTTTTATTTTTTTTTTTTATTTTGGGCCTTATTTTTCTAGATACAAAAATACATGAATTAACTATTAATATATAAACTAGGAATAAGGTGTGTTGTGTATGCATGGTGTCAGTGTTATGTATATATCAGGCTAGCTATACGGTTTTCTGTTTCCACATTTCTTCTGTTTTAAAGATGATCCTGAATCTCCAAATTATCTTTTTCTATCCATTCAGGAGAATTACATCCTTTATTGGGTAGAGTGGGTCATCCCATCATGGTAGGAACCTCCAGTTACAGTACAGTACAGTTACAACTTCCAAAACAAGATTGATGCAATTGATTTGGGACAATCAGCCACAAACACAGAACACCAACCCTCTTCAAGCAATCCTTCATTCAATAACCTCCCTCAACACATTCCTACTCTTTGATCATCTGCTACCACCGAAAGACAGGTCCTTAAAGGTCTTATCACGAAAGCCCGCACTCTAAAACCTGCACCCTGGGACCCTGGTCCCATAAACAACTCCTTCGGTCACCCTCCTCTTGTCCAAACCTATTCTCACATCACTCCCACTATTCAATCGTTCCCTCTATACAGGTGCCTTCCCCTACCCTCTAAAAGCACCGCGCCATCATCTCTCACCCATACTAAAAAACCCCTCCCTACGACCCCACAACCTGAAACAAACCTATGACCCATCTCCCTGCTGCCATTTACTCTCTAAACTCCAAGAACGCTTAGTTTTACAATAGTCTGAGACTCCCAACTCATCTGACAACAACCTTGCTTGACCTCTTTACAGTCTGGCTTTTGACCTCTACACTCCAACTGGATACTGCCCTACTAAATCTCTCTAATCGATCCTGCTAAAACTGCTAAAAAACAAACGGCCTAACTATTTTCAATTACTCCTTAACTACTAGATCTCTCTGCGGCCCTTTTGTCACGGTGGTCTCCATCCCACCACTCCTCAAAAAAACTACACTCTCCTGGCCGCAGAGACCTCCGCTCTCTCCCTGGTTTCTCCGTCCCCTATCTATCGCACAGCGTTCCTTTCAGTGTTACCTATAACGCTGACTACCTCCTACTTCAACTCCCTATATATGTAGGGGTCCCTTCAAAGTTTCTGTCTTGGACCCTCCACCCCAATCATACTTCTCTATAAAAATAAAAAAAAAACAATCAACCTACACCTTCCTCCCTTGGTCACTTTGATAAAACTCCACACGGCTTCAATTTACCATCTCTATGCTGCTGACAGGCATAATCTGTCTACCCACTCACCTCACCCCCTCTGGTCTCCACCCGCATCCGCTAGCCTACTAAGTGACATTTAAGCTTGGGTACCACTTCCTCAAGATCAACCTTTCCAAAACGGATTGATCCTTGTATTCCCCCCTGCCTCGTGCCACCTCCACTGATCTTCACCATAAATTACACGATACACAAGTACATCTAGTTTTTCCATCTCCTCATGCCAGGGGTACTAGGTGTAATCCTAGACTCCAATCTGTCTTCCAGCCCGCAGATCCAATCGCTGACAAAATCATGTAGATTCACCTCCGCAACAATCTACAAGATATGGACCGTCCTAACCCCAGACACCACTAAGCAAACTTATTCATACTCCCATTGTCATATCATCCGCCTCGACTATTGTAACTCCCTCCTCATTGGCCCTAACCTCTTCGCAGGCTATCCCCCCTTCAGTCCTATCATGAACGCGGATGGCCAGGACTCATCCACCATCACTAACCGTTCTGTATCTGCCACCACCCTCTCTCTGCCAATCCCAGTTGCCCAACGGATAAAATTCAATAACACTAACTATGACTACAAAGCCATCCACAACACTGCCCCAATTTTACATAATCAATCTTATCTCTAAATAATCACCCAAACCGTACACTCCGCTCCTCGCAAGACCTCCTATTCTCTAGCTCCCTTATCTCCTCCTCCCATACTTGTCTCCAAGACTTCCCAGGGCATCACCCATCCTCTGGAACGCCCTACCCCAACCTATCAGACTATCACCTACTCTACTTACCTTTAGGCGATCATTGAAAACCTATCTGTTCAGGGAAGCCTATCCCACCCTCTGCTAATACTGGAATCCTTTACTCTTCCAACCACTCCATCCCCTACAGTTTTTATCTATTGTACCACTCGCCCCTCCCTCCTAGATTGTAAGCTCCAAGGAGCAGGGCCCTCAATTCCCTCTTGTATTGAACTGTATTGTTACTGTATTGTCTCCCACTATAATGTAAAGTGCTGAGTAAACCGTTGGCGCTATATAAATCCTGTATAATAATAATAAATAATTTTGATTGGCCCACGTCTCTTTAACCCCTTTTAAACTCACCACTGCAAAGCAAGTTCCCTGTGTTGGGATGGGGATGATGTATGGTAACTCTTTGGCACTGGTGCCTCCCAGACCTTTAAGGGGTTTTAGATGCTGGGAGGTGAGGTGGGTTTGTGATCATGTGACTGCTGTGATTTTCTGTCACAGCTGTCACATAATCGGAAAGCTTGGTGCATGCATGGTGCACGCTCTTAGCACAGTTTTGTTTTTTTGGGTATGCATATATGCGACCTCTCTGCATGAAGGCCCACCTGCCGAGAGGCCACATATATGAGTGTGGCTGGTGGGAAGGAGTTCTGTGAGTTTCAGCTGCAGTAGGCTTCAAAAATGGCCATCTAAACTCCATCTTAACACTGGGAAAAGAGGTGGGCCTTCTAACTAAAAAAGAGTATGAGTATTTGAGAACTGAAGAATTTAATCACCCTACCTTTTATATTATCCCTAAAATACATAAAAATCAAGAAAATCCCCCAGGTAGACCCATTGTTTCTGCCATTAATGGTCCCCTAGATAAAAACAGGGAAATATATTGACCTGTTTCTTAAAGACATGGTTCCAAATCTTCCCTCCTATGTAAGAGACACTAAGGATGTGTTGGCTAAAATTGAAAATTTAATTATCAATGAAAATTCCATTCTAGTGGGAATAGATGTGGAATCACTTTACACATCTATCCCACATGAATGTGGTTTGAGATCGGCTTTCTACTTCCTTGATAAAACATACCCCACTTTAGGAGGAAAGAATGAATTTATTAGTGAGTTGTTGGACTTTGCGTTACGACATAATTTTTTCCAATTTAATAATACCTTTTATCAACAGATTAGAGGTACCAGTATGGGAGCACCGTGGGCTCCGGCCTATGCGTGCTTGCATCTAGGTTTTTGGGAGGAGCAGGTCGTCTTCAGATCAACAAGGTTTCTTGTTAATGTCCAGATTTGGTTAAGATATATAGACGATGTGTTCCTCGTATGGAGAGGAACATCAGAGGAATTAAAACTTTTTATGGAGGAGTTAAATCAAAATCCCTTTAACATTGGACTCACATATGTGTTTGATGAAAGGTGTATCTCCTTTCTGGACTTGGAAATTAGACTTGAGAACGGAAGACTCTCACAAAAAACATATAGGAAACCTACTGCTGCCAATACCCTATTAGAGGCCAGAAGCTATCACCCACGTTCACTGATTTCAGGAATTCCAGTGGGACAGTTTCTGAGATGTCGGAGAAATTGTTCCAATATTCATGACTTTAGGATGGAAGCACAAGACCTTTATAGAAGATTTAGGGAACGGGGATACTCTCACTCTCAAATTAGAAAAGCTCGGAGACGGGCATATCAAACTGACCGTAAGGATTTATTATCTCCTAAAAAGGAGGAGAAGGTCAAATTAAGTGAGCAACCTGTTAGAATGATAACTCAATTTGGGGCCCAATGGCAAGCTGTAAAACAAATATTAGAAAAACATTGGAAGATTTTAACTCAATGTCCCAAATTGAATAAAATTGTAGGTGAGCGTCCCCAAATGGTAGCAAGAAGAGCACCAAATCTTGGTGACCTCCTTATTCACTCTGATTATCAACCGTTAAAACAGACAACATGGTTAAAATCACGTACTAAAGGGATGTTTAAATGTGGAAAATGTCAAATCTGTAAATATGTGGACCGTACAGACTCTTTTTTTAACTCAAGGAATAGCACTCATTATAAAATTCAAAGTCTTATAAATTGTTCTACAGTGAGAGTATTATACATTTTGACTTGTCCCTGTAAGAAGATGTATATTGGTAAGACAAAAAGACAACTTAAAGTACGAATAGGTGAACATTTCAGAGATATTAGATCTAATGACCCTGAAAGTAATCTTGCCCAACATTATGCTAAATATCATGAAGGTAAATTGGATGGTACAAAAGTGAAAGGTTTCTATGCATTGCATTTCCCTCAAAGGAGAGGTGATTTTGATAGAGAACTGTTAAAAAAGGAGAAATATTGGATATATAAACTTGATACATTGTACCCTAAGGGGTTAAATGTGGAATGTGATCTCCAAGTATTTCTGGATAAATAGATTTATATGGATATGTTTCTCTATATATTTCCACATGCTGGTTAAGCTGTGGTAACTCCTCAATCCTGTTAATGGCTGGATAACGTATTAATTGAATTATTGAGGATAATATGTTAACTAAATAATTAAGGTAAGCCTTCTCTGGGAGATATTCAATTACCTGATGGTACACATTAAAATATAGGTCTAGAAATGTAGAAGGGACTAACTTTTGAATTATTTTCCTCTCCTCTGGGAATAAAATGTACACTAATTAGTGGTTAATTTGAAGTATAGGAACCCTGGGCAAAATAACCCATAGAGGGATTTGTTAATTAATACCGCCATCTTGTGGTGGTCTTGTGGTAATTTTTACTGTGTCCTTGGGTATCTTTGACCTAATTAATAGACTTGGGGACCTTTTCATTAACACTGCCATCTTCTGGTGAAAGTGTGGTAATTTTCAATTGAATATAATTTCTGTGTTTTATTTGGTACTTTTGTGTATATTGCTGTATTTGTCAAGTCTTTCCTCCCTTTGATATTTCCAGTCGCTTATTGTTTTAATTTAACTATGACCAGCGGATGTGCTAAATATTTAGCCTTTTTCTTCCATTGGGGATAACTGCAATGTGATTTTTGCATATGTGGGTGGGTCTTAATCCACTATAAATAGAGGGTTGAAATGCAGTAATCCCATTGGTCCTGACGAAGCTGAGTGAGATACGCCCATCGGCAAAACGCGTTGACGTCATACGTCAGATACGTCACTTCCGGTCATGCGCACTAGGTGGAACGCACGCTGACCCACAAGGAGGTAGCCATCTTCACATGCCATGAGGCAGGCTTAGGCGGCACAGGCGCCATGGAGAGGTTGGAACCCGCGGTATGTCGGCTGATGTAAGCGGTGGTTCCCTGGTTCCATACAGCAGTACTTTTTTGAAGGGCAGTACTCATGAAGGATATCCTCTTCTTTCTTACTACCCATTGCATAGGTGGTGAGTGGACTGTTACAGGACATTAGTTTCAAGGTCCTCTGTGACCTACATGGCATAAAACGTCTAATATAGAGTTCAAAGCTCTTTACAGTGACTTCCCTCATATTGTTTGTCTTATTACAGGATGGGGACATTATGGTGCTTTATATAGGAAACAAGGCATGCCATATATATTTCAACGGGCGGAGGAGCCGCTGGGCTTTATCTTGTTTTCAACAACAAGTGATGTGTAGTCCACATACTGTGGTGAAGTCATCACTTAAAGCAGTGTTCTGCTATTTGCATCTGTTTCTCCATCCAGGCAACAATCGGGGCGTTATTTACATCTAAAGAGTCCTAAATATCAGTCACTTCTATTACAGATGAATGGGCCCCAACCACATGTACCGGCATGGGACTGTACTGCATTTTATATATGATATCCTTTTGCTGCCTTATATAGGCTTATGGTTATGCCTCTCTTCTGACGCACACTGTGCTCGCCGCAATGCATACATGTGATATTTCATACCTTTGGTATAATTTTTGGGAAATCCCCTCTATGGGATAGAACCTACACGGTTATGACATATGTCTTTACATTTATTACATGTGACACTGTATACCTATGGTATAATTTTTGTGTACACCTCCTTTGGGAAGTGTTAACCTATGTGCCAGTGTGGCAAAGACTTTAGACATTTTTGTCATTGTCTTGGCAGCACATTTATTCAGACCGGTCTTGGTGATTTTATATGGTTTTAGGTCTGTGTGTATATTGTCTCATACTGAGGTGATGGTAACCAGAAACTAAACTGCATCTGTGCACCACAAACTGAAAATGCAATTTCATTCATTTTTAAATTCAAAGCAAACTCATCAATCCACCCAAGTCTCCTTGCTTTATTTTGTTGAGAGATCAGACACCTAGCATTTCTAGCAATGCTCATTTTGAGTAAAGGCAGATGGTTCATGTAGCATTTACTTCCTGGCATCCATCTTTAGCTCAGGCATACAGGCAGGCCTATTTATTTGCTAATGCTAGCAGCATAATAATAACAATAGTTGATGTTGGTTGAGAGAGTTTAGTTTCGCTTTAATGAATCATGGCAATCAAAGGAAAGCTTATGTCCAGCAACAAACGTTTCTGCTGCCCATTACATAGTATCAACCTCAGCTGTAAGAAGAAGAGAACTCTGTGATAGGCAGGGTAAAATGTAAAAAAAAATGATATTTTTAAAAATCATCTGTAAATTATGAATCACTGGTAAATTACAGCTATAATAGAAATGGCTTAAAATGTAAAATGTATGCAATTCATTCAAATAATTTTATTGAAGTACACACACCATAAAAATACATCCCTTGTCTTTTGGTGGAGCATAGTCTGGAACAAAATTATTCAATCAAGCGTAGAAGTAGAATTTCACTTACACTTGCAAAACTGTAGTATTCTGACAGTAATTAACAAAATGAAAATGCATTTATCTAGCAACAGTATATAAAAAACAGTCCTAATTTGCTATAACAGTCTCAGTTTTATCACACTGGCCTGTGATTAATAAAAGAAAAAAAATGTTGGTTGACAAAGTTGGGACCCTTGAAGAAAGCACAACAGTTCCCAGAAGACAACAGGTTACCTTATGCAATGTTAGTCTCTCACCAGACCTATGGTGCCCTTTCTGAGTCTCCGGACATATGCTTTGGTAAGTTCATATCCTCAAACTGGTATAGGAGTTGATGTGATGTCTCTTTCAATCCTGCTGAGATAGTCCTTGTTTTCCTTCCTTATAATGGCGGGGAGGGGGGGGGGGGGGGGTGCTCTCCAGTACAGCCTGATTTCACCAGCTCTCAAAATCACACCTCACACCCTCCCAGGGAAAAAGTTATTGGTTTCTCAGGAAAGATCCTGTACAATGAGTCTTCTCTGAGGTATGTCTCAATTGTGGTCAGCTATAGCAGGGTTCTGTTCAGCCAGCAGAAGCAGCTCTGTCTTTTCCCCACACATCTGCTTGCTTCCAGCCAGTTCTCTCCTTTTTCCTCCCCGGCCTGCGGGCCTCTCTTCTCCTTGCTGTGTTGCATCAGACAATCACCTGCAGGATCAAATCAGACCCAACCAAGATGGCCTGCCTCTTGCACATGAGACACTCCATAGATGAGCATTGCAAATCACCTCCTTAAAGATGGCTGCTACACTTCTGCATTAATGAATATTCAGTTTAACCCTGTCCAAACTGAAGGAGCAGCAACAAATAAAGAAGTCCTGGAAGTTAAAGTCACAGCCCAGGTTACAAACAGACAGACAATGTATGGGAGGAACAACTCACAGGGTGTAAGGTAAAGAAGAGGAGAGATAGAAGAAAGGGTGAAAAATAGCTACAGAGAAAAAAGTAGTGAAATAACTGGGGGAAAAAAAAAAGGGTACAGGCAACAGAGATGGGGAGAATGAATAGGGTAAGAAAGATGAATATGTGTGCGCATGCGCAGAACTACGATGGGTCCTGCTCTTACATGGGGGCATGTGGGTGCACATGCACGTGTGCGAATCCACACGTCTGCCACTAATAAGACTGGCGCCAGGCGGGCTATTTAAATTAGACAATTGAACTGGGTTCCTGCCGTTTGGTCTATATATAGTTTCCAGAGTTATCTGCTACCCGTTCCTGTGTTTGATCCTCTACTGCTGACCCTATCTACCTCTGACCTTGCCTGAATGCTGCCTTCATTGACCCCTGATCTGTCTCTTTGTTTATTTAAAAAAATATATTTAGAGTGCAATTAGAAAGCAAACTACCAAATGAAGGCTCTATGTGTGGTTAACAAATGGTGTGAAAATCATTTTGGTATGCAAAGTAGTTAGAAATGTATTGTTGAGTAAACCATTTGATTCCAAAACTTCAGAATTTGTTTTTTTTAATGAAGATTTTAATTACCCCAGGACATGAAAGGGTTAAAAAGGTATTAGAGTCCACAATCTGGTTGCTTTTTGAAAGTGTTTAGTTAGCTTGTGGATGAAACTCTGTTTATTAGACTGACTTGGTAACTAGCCCTGCTTGTTTTGACTTTGTTTGACCCAAGTCTTACTGTGACTAGCTCCAAACCTTGATTCTGTTCCATGTTGTGGTTTTGATGCTTATGTTTTGTCACTCCAGTCAGTTATTCCTGGCTTAACTTTCGACTTCGCGCTGGTCTCTTCCATAGGTACCAATGGTACTTTACTGTATTGACCTCTAACCAGCACTAACTGTTTTCAGTATTTAATCTTGTGAGCAGGATGCAGAGTGGGCAGAAATCACACAAAGGCCAAGGTAGCGTGAACTTGAATTGTGTATTACAGAAAGTTCCAACAAGATACAATTAGGCCCGGTGGGTTGGCACAGTCATCTGGGACCACTTACTAAACTGTAGCAACAGTCTGTTGACTTTGGATAATGCCAACAGCATTTGCAACAAGGAACAGGAATTCCACCAGGCCGGTCCACACCCAAACGAGAGGCTTCCTAAATGGGAGGATAGGCTTAGTGCCTGCACTGTCCCTACTCCTCCAGAACCTCTCCCTGACTCTAAACACTTTCCCTGACAGATGGGGAACCTATCTCTAGACTAACCACTCACAAACCTCAGGCAAAACCAGTAAGCCAGTGTCTTAAATAGGAACTGCCCTCACCAAAGATGGCCACGGAGGTCAAACAGGGAATCAGAGTCCAATCTAACAGAGGCACCCCTGATGACCACAGGAAGTCTTAGAGAATCTAGGTTCCCCATAACTTCCTTCCCCTTCTGCATTGCTGCTTAAACCTAGTGCCACCAACAGAGGGGAGTAGTGACTGCACCTGCCTCCAATCTTCTGCTGTTTTATGGATTAGGCGAGTAGCCCTCTAGGCTTGTAACGTCTTGTTTTTAAAACTGTTTTATCTAGCAGAATGGTTGCCTTACCTGGAGACATTGGTTTGGCATGTAAGTCCTGCAGACAAAAAGTATCAGATCACATTTTTCAAGCATACCCAAAAGGTTGCTACTGTGGGATTTCTGAAGCTTCGTCCAGGGCTGTGTCACCATGAGGCAAATTGAGGTGGTCACCTCAGATGGCACTCATGAAGGCAGGTGGGGGGAGGGTGGCACTGAGACTGGAATGTGTATACCAAGTACTTCATCCTCCTGATAAAATCACAGGCTGAGTTACTGACCTCCCTGACCAGGCACTGTAAAAAAAAATGACTGCCTTGGGTGGCATCCACGCCGGCATGGCCCTGGCTGTGTCTATAGTGCCTGATTGGAAGATGAACTTAACATACCTACTTTATATTTTTATTGGCACTGCAATTTTGTCCAACATCTCTAGAAATCTAAAGTGACAAACTGAAACAAGGCACTCCCTATGAGGTGCAAAACTGGTGAAGAACTGGACAAAAGTGAGAAGCTGAGACAGATCTGTTGGAAAATGACCAGAGTAGTATCACTATGGTGTGCCAGATATCAAGTTTTTTTTTTACTTCAGAACCTTTAAAACATTGCTTAAAGCATGGATCCACTAGTGCATTAAGCTTAATTTTCCTTTAAAGTGTATCTAAACTCTGAAAGAAACATGTTTTCTATGTGCCCCTTTCTCGACAATACTGGTGTGTGTGTGGTGCAAGGTGGAAAAATGCATACATGCTGCATTTTTCTGTAGCACACTAAAAGTTACCACATTTTACAGTACTGCAGTACAACGCACCACACTGCTGTGCAGAGACATGAATGAAGTGTTACTTTCTGCACTTCTAATAAAGCTTAAAATATAAAAGTAAACACTGTGATGAGCTGAAGCATGTATCACACTGCCTATTCAGTGCAGTGCAAAATCTGATAGCTGCTTGCCCACTATAATGAAGCATTTAGCGCATGGACAGTGTGAAGGAGCACTTCAAAGTTAAAGTGTTACTAAACCCACAACAGTAAAATCAGTCTGTATATGCAGTAACGCATGCTTGTTACTATGAAACCTAAGGGGTTAATCCTCTGCATTGTGTAAAAATGCTGTTTGATCCTGTCTTTTCTGATCCTCCCCTTTCTATGTCCCCCTCTCATCTCCCGATAAGACATATTGTGTGGAGTCATATGCTCAGTTTGGTGTGTATTGCGAGAGGTTTTTTTTTTTTTGGAGAGTGCATGTGATCAGCACAGGGCCAATCAGCACTGTCCAGACAGAGGGCAGGGGTTTTTGCATCCTCCTAGAGCAGAATGAAAACTCCTCCTACAAGCTCTAACGTGCTCTGCTGAACACTGATAGAAGTCAAGAGACTGCTCTAACTGCTGATGAGAAAAGGTATTTAGCAGTTTATATTTACTAAAATAATTGCATGTCCATGTTCTGTGTACTGTGGGAGACCAGATATAGTGAATGCAGGGTCCGGGGTTTAGTAACACTAAGTTCACCTTCTAAAAAATATTAATAAATGCCCATTTTCTTGCCGGTAAAAAAATGTGCATTTATTATTTTTCTTCTTTGGAACCTGTAAAGTATTGCACCCATGATTCGAAGATCACAGGTGCAATGTGAGGCTTTTACAGACTGTCAGTAGAGCTATCTGCCCATACCTTTGATAAATCCAGGAAGATCAATGAACTATAGGAGTGCTCACCAGCACCCGCGTAATTCATTGAGAAGCTGTCTGCTGTAATGGGTGGTGGTAGTTGTAGTTCATTCATTCACAGAACTCTATGAGTGAATGACGCGGACATACTGTTTTTGAATTGTGACAGTGTGGAGAGAGGATTCCCCACTTGCTGTCACAATGGGGGTTAGGGTCAGTGTGGTGGAAAGTGATTTAGTAACATGTTACATTTTACACCCTAAATTTGGGTGTACCATGTTACTAAAGGCAAATTTATCCTTTAACATATGCGGCTTACCAGTTTATAGATTTGGTGATTGCATATGTTGTATTTTTCAGGCTTTTTTCCATTTGTTTTAACTTAGTGATCCTACCAGTAACACACTTCCTATCCTAGGGTGACAACGCTCACTCACTGTACGATATCTATGGAGAAGTAGTGTTGCCATCATGTGTTGCTCCCAGGGCCGGTGCTAGACTATTTTGCACCCTAGGCAAGACAAGCTATTTACACCCCTCCAAAGAAAGATAAATACATTTAAAAAATGTAAAACGGTAGAAAATATTAAAACAAAACATTAAACTGCTAAATTTGTTCTGATTTGCAAAAATAAGTGCCATAAGATGCCACCAGTACCTATATTAAAGACAAAATCAGTGTCACAGACGGATTGTGGCTGGCAGTGGCAGGGTGACAGTTGCAGTGAGTGGAGGATGATGGATCCACACTCTGACAGATCCCAGGCTGGAACTCCCCAGGCAATGGGGGGAGATAAAACGCTGTGACAGCAGGCAGCCCAGCCCATACACACACAGAGAACACCTGAACTGAGTGATCCCACACAGTGACAAATCTGACACAACCCACCAACACACAACACAGATACAGATCAGCAGGCCCAACAGGCACTAGAAGAGCAGGCTTTGCGATCGTGGTGATGTAATCATTTACTGACACATTGCACATGTGATGGATGGCCGGCTAACACTCACACAGACAAGAGACATCCGATATTACCTTCCTCTGAAAGCGCAGCTCCTCCTCCGCTGATGAATGGGAATAGAAGGGCTGGAACTCCACAGTGATCAGCAGCCGCCAGCCAGCATGCAGTAAGGGACTGAATCTGAGAGGAACACTGGAAGGAGTGGCAGCTCAGCTGCTAAACTGACCCCAGACACCTTCCTCTGTCTTTTCTTTCTCCCCTTTGCTGCCCCTCCTCTCAGCTGGAGGATCATTAATGATGTGACAGAGTCACACAGAGAGAGAGTGCCGCCCTAGGCGGCCGCCTAGTTTGCCCAGTGGAAGCACTGGTTCTGGTTGCTCCAATAATTTCTACTATAAGCACCTCTCCCTATCTTCATTACATAGGGAGGAGATGTGTTGTAGGTCAAATAAAGATAGCTGGGAAAGCAAATACGATTGTGATTTTAGCTCAGTGCACAGGAAGTTACAATGACACTGGAATTCTGGCAAGATCTACAGATATTTTTCTGTACTTGGAAGACATTTTCTTGGCCTGAAAGAAGAAACCTAATGAAGCCACTACATCTAAGGACTGACAACTGCAATACATTACATTTACATATCCTTTAAAGATGAATCCAATGGATGAATCTTCCTACAAAACATTCTTTATGAATGTGGTGACTGCATGAAGAATATCACATGGATTGCTTTTTATACCTTTACCTTACTTACATTATAGGAAAACAGTTTTTTTTTATTAACAAAAAATGCAATGCACTGATTGTTGAACAGGCTGAATTCTAAATTCCTTAAAAATGTCCTAGTGGTTTGAAAGTGCTTGTTTATAATCCCCAATAGTCACCAATCATACAGTGCAAACTAAAATGAGAGTCCGATGTTGTAATACAAACGCTTTCATGGTGTAATAAAGACTGATATTGCAGCCTCAGCTACTAGAGGTCACCATCAGGCAGCTCATAATACATGCATGTAAGGTAATCCAAATGTCACCAACAAAAGTCAGTAAAGTGCTAGAGATTTACATATACATTCCAAAGATTTGAGTTTTTCAGTGGATACTGAAAATGTGTTTATGTCCTATTGCGTCTACATTTCCATGTAATATTATTATTATCCATTTCTTTTCTTTTTACCAATCTAGAAACAGATTTTAATGTTTAATTTAACCACTTGACCTCCGCAAGGGTTCACCCCCTTCAAGACCATGGCATTTTTTTCCATTCAGCACTATGCTACTCTTACTGGCAATTGCTCGGTCATGTAATACAGCTTTCTTTTGGTGGTATTTGATCACCACTGGGTGTTTAAAAAAAATTAAAAAATTATATAAATGAAAAAAGACAGCACATTTTGAAATAAAAGCAATAGTTTTTACTTTTTGTTAAATAAATAAATTCTAATTTCTTCATAAAAGGCGAACGTGTATTCTGCTTCTATTAATCAATAAGCTCCTATAACTTCCACCCTCAACACAAAATCACAACTTTCTCCCTAGAAAGTATACAATCTAATAAATCCTTTTTGTGTACACATATAAATCCCCCCAAAAAGCCAACTATTAATATAATCAATTTTAAACTAAAAAATATCACTTCAACTCAAATTGTGTTTATAAATCCACACCCAATTCCGTCTTAAAAACACAAAAACCCCAACAAAAATTCATTCCATATAATAATGTTTTGTGTTATGCACAGAGTGAAGTATATATTATATATATTTTTAAGGGTATGACTGCATGTATATTTTTTTTCCTTTCTTTGAGGTTATCATGGAGCACTTAGAATCAATTTCTGCTTTACTGTTGAAGTGAAAAAATTGTGGAACTTGGACACTTTGGGTTTATTATATGAATTAACTTTTTGTGTTTTTAAGACGGAATGGGTGTGGATTTATTTAAACACAATTTGAGTTGAAGTGATATTTTTTAGTTTAAAGTGACACTAATAATAGTTGGGTTTTTTTGGGGGGAATATGTGTATCACAAAAAGGATGATCAGATATAACACTGTAATTGGTTTGTGTGAAAGTTATGCATCACTGTCAGAGACTTATGGGACTGTGATAGTGTGGCTGCTGGAGTACATTTACTGACTTAGTGACACTGACATCAGGACACTAATAAAGTGATCAGATATAAAGTACACTGTCACTGTAATGGCACTGTGGGTTAGTATCCAGGGGCAATCAAGGAGTTTACTGTGTGCCTAACAAGTGTAATGTTTGTATTATGTGCTGCTTTTACTAAGATCTAGCTGTTCTTTTCTCCCTGTTGTGCAGAATTTTGTATGTTTGCAAAGACTCTGTGCTACAGCCAATCAGCAGGTCCAAGGACAAAATCATTGGCCGGGACCTGTTGACAAAATCGCACTGTAGCCAGTGACAGCACGGGTCAGCAGGGGGTGCTTGCATGCGCTCCAAACCTGAAAGAAACTATGAAGAGGAGAGAGCGCCGACAATGACTGCAATACCTATGTGGCGATGTCACCCATAGACCTACCACTGAATATCCATTGTCAGCTGTCCCACCTCTCCTTAAACCGCGCTGAGAGCCGATTATGTGACCGATAATGTCAGGGTAGTTAGAACAGGGCTTAGAATGAGGGTGGGAGCAGGTCTAGGTTAGATAGGATTTGAATAGACTTCTACTTTAAACTCCAATAATTAGGCAAAGTCTACCTTTGCAGTGGAGCTTCAGGCTGGAATGTGGTGTCAGGCTCCTAGAGACTCTTCTTCCAGCTCTCTGACCAAACCTCTGTACAGGCTTTCAGTTAGAAAGCTGAAGGAAGTGTCAATGGACGACAATTGTTCTGATTACTGCACTAGCAATCCACTGAGAACTCAAATGCCACCTGCTGCGGTTGCAGATGGGACTTTCATTCACAGATCTCTCAAAGGCCCTGTGACAGGGGTTCTGGGGCAGAAGAACCCTTGCACGCTGTCATGGGGGAAAGGAGGTGGGCAAAACAGGTGTTAAGAAACATGTTAAATGTTACACCCTAAATATGGATTATATGTAACATGTTTCTAAAGGTGAACCCAGCCTTTAAGAAGATTGAAAACAATTTTTGAAATTATATTAATATATTAAAACATATGAAATTCAAGTGATTGAGTTTAGGTGTTCTTTAAAACATCGCTTAGCAAATTTAGCCTAATATCTACCCATAATACACAAAAAGCTCAGGTTTACTGATATGGATGTTTGTGAATTGACTATTACAGTCAAAATATAAAAAAGAAAAATCAATAAAATGCCGTTTGTAGATGGTGGAGAAAAATACTGCTTTTGTGAATTGAGCCAATAATGCCAATACCTGGATGAAGAGTACAATTTTTTCATCATGTTTACCAAGGCAAATAAAGAGAAACTGACGACAATGAATTCAATACAAATTCCATATACATAGACAAACTAAAATATTCATAAAACATGTAAAACCATAATAACACTAACTTTGCATGAGTAAACAAAAACTTGACAGCAAAATGTTGCATAAAATCTAAAGGCCCATTCACACCATAGGTTCACTCTGCTGCAATGCACACACATTTTTGTGTGTTGAGGTGCATTACCTTATCAAGCCCTTTTAAAATCAGTGAACTGTCGATGTACTTGCATAAAAACTTGGTCATGCACAATTGTTTTCAGCATAGAGCAATGCAGTGCACAGAGAATAAGCATCTATGGTTTTGGTGTGCTATACCACAGGTGCATTAGTAAAAAAAAAGTAGCAAAAAATCAAAATTAATATAAAATAAATATCAACTTCCAATATAGTACATTGAACTCCAAAGTGATGTATGTACATATGCTGTGACAAAGTTTACAAAATTCCTGATATTCCTCAAATGATCCTAACTTGTGAAAAATTATAGCAAAAGATAAATGAACACAACATCCAAAAAAATGTTTTATATAATTGTGTCCTTAAGCTTCAGTAATCAAATTCCACCATTAGTGACCAAACAAATATTATATGATATTATGTTTTATTTTATATTAAGTTCAAACCACAACATAAACATCCATTAAAATATCCTTGAAGTGTGTGTGCTGTGCTTGTGCATCTAAAAATCACTCGTGAAGTGCCAAAACACCTAATGTCACTCCAAACTGCTCTCCTTAGTTATAGACCTCAAAATTATAGGAGGACTACAATAGACATGTGCTTTTAGTTTCGATTAGCTTTCAGACGAACATCTGTATATGAATGTCTGCATAGACATAGCAACAAATGTAAACAAATCCAAAAAAGTTATAACGAAATTAACAAATGCGTGTTTCATTTGTTTCATTCAGATGACGTCACATGATGTAATAGTAGTTGGGGCTCATTAATAAAATCTCAAATTTGTTCAATATTTTGAATTTGGATAATTAATGGGTCCAAATTGCATTCCATTCATTAATTTTTGATCTTTGTTGTATACTTACATTGGTTCAGCTTGAGACAATGCAGGTATGCTTATCCCATATGTGAAGGGCTGCTGGGAAAGCTGGCAATCAATGTAATAATCAGTACTACTATAATGATAGTTATGAAACTTATGGGTCTCGTGCAACAGGGGTTATAGCCCTCTCTGACTCGATTCATAATGAAAAAAAAAAACGTTTTTGCCAATAGTTACACTTTAAATCACTTAGTAGCATGAAATTAAGGGCACAGTGTTGTACAGATTTATGTCACTTTTGCATTACTCCAGAGGAGGAGTAAAGGGAATACTGAGGATACTACACACAGGGAATATAGCAGTTCATTGACAGCCCTATAATTACAAGTCTACAGCAGTTAGAAACATAGAAATGTGACGGCAGAAAAAGACAAGAGTGGTTCATCGAGTCTGCCCGTTTTTTTTTTAAGTGTTTTTTTTTTTTGTTAACTTTTTTTGTCTGAGTATAGATCTGTGCTTGTCTCATGTGTGTTTGAAGCTATTTACTGTTGACTGGCTAACTATCTCTTCTGGAAGTTTATTCCAAGCATCAACTACTCTTTCAGTAAAATAGTACTTTCTGAGATTAGTTTTGAACTTTCCTCCAGTTAGTTTGAGGTGATGACCCAGTGTTCTTGATTTTGGTTTCATGTTGAAAATACTGCCCTCCTGAACATTATTTACCCCCTTGATGTATTTAAAGGTTTCAATCATGTTTCCCCATTTCTCTTCTTTCCTCCAGACTGTACATGTTAAGTTCCTGAAGTCGCTCTTGATATGTTTTATCTCCAGACCTTTCAGCACTGCTAAAGCACAGAGAGAAGAGGAAATTGCTAAATCTAATAGGAAAGGAGAAAACGTTTTTACCAGTTTCTCTGTACTCTGGATCATGCAGGAATTGTTTGCATACAAGTAAATGACCATATATTTGGAAAATGATTGTTATTGCAATATTTGATATTATGTCATACAAAAGTGAACTGATCCTTCAAGCAAGGTGAAGCAAAGTAACCAGTCTTGTTAATTAAAAAAAAAATCTGTCCTTCCACAAGACAATATGGAAAATGCTGTCTGTCTATTATTGGCCCAACAGGAGTTGGTAAAATATATTTAAAGTAGAATAAACCTTTGTAAAAAGAAAGGAAAGAAGTAAATAAATTAGTTTAAGTCTGATTTACAACGGATAGGCTACTACTTTACTTTGTGCCTGTGTTTGTAAATTCCATTTTATATTGCAATAATCTGCTCTCATTGCTACTTAAAACAATCATACTTAGCAGCTGCACTATTAGATACACCTACGCATAAATGCAAACAGTCAAACATTGAATTATGAGGCTGCAACACCACAAAAACGCAACTTCAACTAAATGGAACACGAATAATTTCAGCAGCATTAATTCTAAAATTAGTGTTGGTGCCAGATGTGTGTGTTTGAAATCTTCCAGAAGTTCATCAATTTCTGAAATGCTGCAAACTTTCTTTATTTCATAGAGAATGGTGAGAAAAAAAATAGAGCATATAAAAACCTTGTTAGTGAGAGAGATCAGAGGCGAATGGGCAGACTTGTTGACTGGAAGTCCTCAGCTGATGAAATAAGTCTTTAGAACTGTGATTGTACAAAACAATATCTCTGCTCACACAACCCTCAATATAATGGCAGTAACGACTGTACCAGTTTCATGCTTGCATATACCTTAGGCTCCTTTTATATGGGGCAGACTCCTTCAAAAAAAAATTTGCCTGCTCGGCAGGGGATGTTTTTGCTCATCCCCGTTGAGGTCCGTGTCCCCATGAGAGGTCCGTGTCTGCTCTGCTTGTGCAGAGCACACACGGACACAGCACACTGTTCTTTGTGGGGTGGTCAAATGTAAATGGACCACTTGTCCATTTACATCCGACTGTCATCGGATCCAAAACCGATAGACGGATGGTGAATGTATCCCCATGTGTCTGTTTTTTGTGGACCAGATCCCCATAGAGAACAATTGGTGGTCAAATCGGGTCCACCTAAAAAAACGGACAGGCAGACCCAATCGGTTTACTTGTGTGAAAGGGGCCCTATTCCGGCAGGAAACATCTAACTACATTGAAGCAAAACTTCACATTTATATACAAACAGGAACTGGAAACAAATGTAACAAAAGAAAAAAATTTTTATAAATATTGTTGTTGTATAGGAAAAAACACAGCAAAGGGATGATTCCTTATGGATACATAAAGTAAATACAAATCTCAGAATCTTTTCTTCCCCAGAAACCGAAATGATAGAAGAATAAAAAAAGTGTCATAAATGAACAATGAAATTCACTGTACAAAACCATCACAATATATACAAATCTATCAATAAAAAAAAAACCCTTTATTTATCAAAAACAGGTCTACATCAGGATCGACATATAAACCAATGTACAAATACAAACTGCAGAACCAGAGAACTGAGGCTCTCATAGACATCGCTGGATAGGGCTCAGGTGATACACAGAAGCTCATTGGGGCAAAATTTACCCATGTCTCAGTGGGGCAAATATAAAACAATCAATCAAAAAGTGAAATAGACAAAAAAAAAAATTCAATCTGCCACCATACATAAACCATAATTATATTATACCCCCCCCCGCAACCCCATATAATATATTTTGATATCTATATATATATACACAACCATATATAAATATATATATAAAAGTTGAGTGAACCACACAAAATAAAAATATATATAAAAATTAAATTAAAAATATTTTAAGTATGAAAATCAAATGAAAGTCAATCAAAAAAATCAAGTTCAATAGCTCAATGAATGCTATTGCCTGCTGTAATGCCGTTTTAAGAGGGGAGGAGTGTGCAGATGACGTCACGACGTTTGCCATTCATTGAGATAGCAGCCTGTAGTACTCTACAAACGGCTCTTGAAACGACATTTCAGCAGGCAATAGCATTCATTTTATTAGGGATGGTGTCTGTTTTGAGCTTGTACTGGACTCTACTGCTGAGATGATACTGCCATCTTGTGTTTAATCCGTACATCACTGGATCTTCATCATACCTGGTGCAAAATACACCTCCGGAACGTGAGTGTATTTCATGTTTCAATTGATGAATAAAAGTTTATAAGGCTAAAGTACTATGTTGTGTTCTTTTTATTAAGGAATACGGCTGATAAAAAGACGCTCATCAGGAGGGAGCTTAATTTGGAGTCTTCATTCAGCAAGCTGATCTTCTGAGTCATATGGGACCAAAAAGTGCAGTTACACATTAACATTGTATAATATGAGAGGTCACACTGCGTGAGATGAGCAGATATATGGTGGAGGATATCTTTGCACGGGAATTGATGACAGATGCACATATTTTCGTTATCCAAAAGGAGGGTTCACGGAGTTAAAACTTTATTGATTGAACTTGATTTTTAATTGACTTTCATTTTGATTCATACTTAAAATAAAAATTATAAAATATATTTTATGTGTGGTTATTTTATCTATATATATAGATATATTATATATATATATATAATATTATATATATTCATTATCTAATCTATATTTCTATTTCAATATTAATATTTTTTCTACTACTATTTTTCTTCTAAATATTAATTCTTGATTTATTTTTTCACTTTGTGTTTTTGGTAATATAGTTAGTACCATTGGTTTATGTAGCGCAGCATTTTTCGATAGAATAATTTTGGGCCTAAATTTATAAATGGAAATTAGATTTTCTTAAATTTTTTTTTTTACTTGACATGTTTAATAGCAAAAAGTCAAAATATTGTTTTTTTTTTCTCAAAATTGTCGGTTCTTTTTTTGCTTATAGCGCAAAAAATAAAAAAAACAAACCAAAAGAAAGCTCAAATTTGTGGGAAAAAAAAAAGGACGTAAATTCTCATTTGGGTGCATGCGTTGCATTGACCGCGCAAGTTTCGCAGTGTCAGTTAACCTCTTCCCACCGGCCTATGGCCAAATGGCAGCCGGCAAAAACCCTCACCTTTTCCGGGTGGATGCCATATGGCATCCTTTCGGGCTATGCACTGTTTGCATGCCAGAAAGTGCATTGCACAGTGATCTGTCTTTTTTTTATATGTACCGGCTGTGTACCTCGGAACATGGCCGACTGACAGATCTATGAGTACCAGGCCCCGTTGCCGACGAACCATGTGACCTGCTGTGACCAATACAATGACACTGTTGTATACAATGGATGGCTTCATTCATGCCATCCATTGTATATAGTGTGTCTAGCTCGTGAATGGTCACAGCGGGATCACATGGACAAGATGTGCAATCACAGCCCAGCTGTGCCATGTGATTAGCTGTGGCCAAATCACAAACTAAGCACAAAAAAAAAAAAAAATTTAAATATATATTTTTTTGTTCCTACTGTCACCAGTCAGTGTCTCTGATCACCGCCATGCCAGTATATATATGATGACACTGTACTGCACTGGTGACGTATGTAAAAAAAAAATAAAATAGTGAAAATAATTTTAATTTTTTCATTTAATGACAAAAAAATACAACTTCAAAAAAACTTCGTCATGCCTCTTATGAAGTACGTCGGACTGTCTTACTTTGCAAAAAAGGGGTCATTTGGGGGGATATCCTGTACTGTTTTCTTGACATTCTTGGACCTCAAGAAATTAGATTGGCTCGGTCAGTACTTCAGGATTGATCAATACTCAGATATATCCCATAGTTTGTGAAAACTCTATAATTTTCTACAAACTAAAAAAAATACATTCTAATTTGGGTTATTTTCACCAAAGACATGTAGCAGAATACATCTTGGCCTAAATTTTCCAAGTATAAAGAACAATTCTTTATTTGCAAACCTTTTATAACAGAAACAAAGAAAATTCGTGTTGTTTTTCAAAATTTTCAGTAATTTTTTGTTAATTTAGCAAAAAATAAAAACCCCAGTGGTGATTAAATACCACTCGAAAGAAAGCTCTAGTTGTGTGAAGAAAATGATAAAATTTTAGTTTGGGGTACAATGTTGTATGACCGCGCAATTGTCATTCAAAGTGTGAGAGTGCTGAAACCTGAAAAATGGCCAGGGCAGGAAGGGGGTAAAGTGCCCCTGTATTGAAGTGGTTAAAAGTAATGCAAAAAATGGCCTGGTAATGAGGGGGTAAGCGCCTCAGGAGGGCAAGTGGTTAATCTAGCTATTTTCTTTATTTTTTTTATTTTATTTTTGTTTACAAACTTTTGTTTGTTTCACATCTTTATCCCCTGCAAGGGGAGGAAACAGTAAAATATATCTTTCTCTCCATTTAGAAGAAGAAAGTAAACACAGGTGAGGCTGCACATTTGATAGATCACTGAGCAGTCAGAGCAATCACGTGACCGGGGGAACCAGGAGTCATTGGGTCACCGATCATTAGTACCAAGACTAGGGCTGTCGGGGAGGGCTCCAGTCTCTGTTGATAAAAAGTGTGGTATGTGGGGAGCGCTCCAATGCACAAACACAAGAATATATATATGCACCACCCATGGCTTTCAAGCCCAACTTCCCAGATGCCGCATTATAATTCACTGTGTGTTTGGGGTTAAATTGGGAAATTATAGAAGCCTTGTATAAAACCCAAACCCTTCCAAATTATTCACTTTT
>CATNWA010001081.1:0-47248 GCA_951230385.1 Staurois parvus | reverse complement strand
TCTAACCATCTTCCTGTACTATGTCTGACACTCTCTGACCACCTCCTGTACTATGTCTGCACTCTCTGACCACCTCCTGTACTATGTCTGCCACTCTCTGACCATCTCCTGTATTATGCATTCAGTCTCTGACTCTCTCCTGTAGTATGTCTGCAGTCTTTGGTACCATCTCCTGTACGATGTCCGCAGTCTCTGACCATCTTCTGTACTATATTCTGCAGTCTTTGACCATCTCCTGTACTATGCCTACAGTCTCTGACCATTTCCTCTAGTGTATCTGCAGTCTCCGACCTTCTCTTGTATCATATCTGACGTCTCTGACCATCTCCTGTAACATGTCTGCAGTCTCTGACTGTCTCCTGTAATATGCCTGCAGTCTCTGACTATCCCCTGTAATATATCTGCAGTCTCTGACTGTCTCCTGTACTATGTCTGCAAGTCTCTGACCATCTCCTGTAATATATCTGCAGTCTCTGACTGTCTCCTGTGCTATGTCTGCAGTCTCTGACCATCCCCTGTAATATATATGCAGTCTCTGACTGTCTCCTGTGCTATTCTGAAGTCTCTGACCATCTCCTGTATTATGTTTGCAGTCTCTGTCTCCTGTAGTATGTCTGACGTCTCTGACAATCTCCTGTACCATGTCTGCAGTCTCTGACCTTACTCTTGTATCATATCTGAAGTCTCTGACTATCTCCTGTAATATGTCTGCAGTCTCTGACCATCCCCTGTAATATATCTGCAGTCTCTGACTGTCTCCTGTGCTATGTCTGTAGTCTCTGACCGTCTCCTCTAGTTATTGTCTGCAGTCTCTTATCTCTTGTATCATATCTGAAGTCTCTGACTATTCCCTGTAGTATGTCTGACAGTCTATGAACCGTCTCCTGTACTACGTTTGCAGTCTCTGACCATCTCCTGTACTATGTCTGCAGTCTCTGACCGTCTCCTGTACTATGTCTGCAGTCTCTGACCGTCTCCTGTACTAATGTCTGCAGTCTCTGACTGTCTCCTGTACTACGTTTGCAGTCTCTGATCGTCTCCTGTACTACGTTTGCAGTCTCTAACCGTCTCCCTGTACTACGTTTGCAGTCTTTGATCGTCTCCTGTAAGACTACGTTTGCAGTCTTTGATCGTCTACCTGTACTAATCGTTTGCAGTCTTTTGATCGTCTCCTGTAACTACGTTTGCAGTCTCTGGACCGGGGTACTCCTGTACTACGTTTTGCAGTCTCTGACCGTCTCCTGTAACTACGTTTGCAGTCTCTGAACCGTCTCCTGTACTACGTTTGCATTCTTTGATCGTCTCCTGTACTACGTTTGCAGTCTTTTGATCGTCTCCTGTACTACGTTTGCAGTCTCTGACCGTCTCCTGTACTACGTTTGCAGTCTCTGACCGTCTCCTGTACTACGTTTGCATTCTTTGATCGTCTCCTGTACTTACGTTTGCAGTCTTTGATCGTCTCCTGTACTACGTTTGCAGTCTCTGACCGTCTCCTGTACTACGTTTGCAGTCTTTGATCGTCTCCTGTAACTACGTTTGCAGTCTCTGACCGTCTCCTGTACTACGTTTGCAGTCTCTGACCGTCTCCTGTACTACGTTTGCAGTCTTTGATCGTCTCCTGTACTACGTTGCAGTCTTTGATCGTCTCCTGTACTACGTTTGCAGTCTTTGATCGTCTCCTGTACTACATTTGCAGTCTCTGACCGTCTCCTGTACTACGTTTGCAGTCTTTGATCGTCTCCTGTACTACATTTGCAGTCTCTGACCATCTCCTGTACTATGTCTGCAGTCTCTGACTGTCTCCTGTACTACGTTTGCAGTCTCTGAACGTCTCCTGTACTACGTTTGCAGTCTCTAACCATCTCCTATGCTATGTCTGCAGTCTCTGACTTTTTTTTTTCAATTGTATCCGTGAAAATCCCAGTAGATCCAGCCGTTTTTGAAATACTCAGACCAGCCCGTCTGGCACCAACAACCATGCCATGTTCAAAGTCACTTATATCCCCTTTCTTCCCCATTCTGATGCTCAGTTTGAACTTCAGGAAGCCGTCTTCACCACGTCTAGATGCCTAAATGCATTGAGTTGCTGCCGTGTGATTGGCTGATTAGCAATTTGTGTTACCGAGCCATTGAACAGGCGGACCTCATATAATGGCCGGTGAGACCCAGGAGGACCCCACTGCTGACTCAAGGTGAGATGTCAGAAGTCTGTTTATACCCCTGATATTTCAGCTAAGCCCCTCCCCCTAACAGTGTTGTAAAAAAAAAAAAAAAAATAAAATAAAATAGTTAAAATATATTACATATATTTAATTTTTTTTAATATATAAAATACTTAAAAAAAAAAATTGTAAACAAACTATTTTTTTCTGGTTCTCTGGCCCATATGGTGTGAATGAGTGGTTGGCATGTGAGGCCGGAGTGGCCTGTTACTCCAAATGGATGCAACAGCTGTATGAACACAGCCACAGGTCCTAATTTACCCCTCCCCCTCCAGAGGATTTGCCCCCCACCCCTCCTTCCTGACCAGGCCATTTTTTGGGATACGGCTCTGCGTTACTTTAACTGACAATTGCACGGTCATGCAACGCCGCACCCAAATTAACCTCCCTGGCGGTATTCCCGAGTGTAGCTCGGGGTAACATTTCAGTACCAAAAGCGGTAACCCCGAGCTACACTCGGGAATACCATGCGGCGCTGCTCCGGCATGTGTTCTTCACTTACCTTACCCTGCGCTCCCACGATGTGTCCCCCTGCAGCGTCCCCGAGCCATCTCCTCCGGCCGATGCCGGCATCCGGCTTCTGTGTCCTGTCCCTGTGACGTCGGGACGTTAATGTACGGGGCGCCGCCGGCGGGCGGGAAATTTAAAAATTTTAAAAAATGTCATTTTTTTTTTTTTTCATTTTACACAGTAAAACATTGCTGTTTCAACCTATTTCACATACATATTGTCCCTAGTGCTTTGTCCTGCGCCCTGCCTGCATTTTGTCTGTTCTTTCTGCCTGGAAACTGAGAAATGTCCATGGCGTCCAAAAAGTGTCCCTTTAGGTCAAAAGCGGTTTAGATCAGCTAGAGAACAGCGATAGTAAATCAGAACCACTTACAGAATTGAGTGATAATGATTCGTGGGGGAAATTCGTCATCAGAAACTGAAAACGATTTTGCGACTGAGCTCAGCAATGTGCGAACTTGGCGCTCTATTTCACATTTCAGTGTTTTTTGGTTTGATTATATTATTGAATTAAATTTTTTTATTTTTTATATTATTTTTATGATTATTTATTAAATTATAATTTATGATTTTGTGTTTCAAATTTTATCATACCCGGGATGTTTACTAGACTCTTGTTCGGACAGATTTCAGTGAGTTTTTCCTAAAAATTACAGCCTACAATAAAAAAAATACATATTTCCATGCAAAAAAAATGGTACCGCTTTCAGCACCAAAAATCTGAAATAATCATACCGCCAGGGAGGTTAAATGTATGTCCTTTTGTCCCCCCGGTGGTATTTGATCGTCTGTGCGGGGTTTATTTTTTGCGCTATAAACAAAAAAAGACTGACAAGTAGGTTGTACAGGGAGGGACCCGATTTCTAACAGTAGCCCTGCTAACACGGAGAAAAATGATGCAAGGGGAGGGAGCTTCAGCCTGTGATTGACAGCCTCAGCTTTGTTCCTGTGTGCTGTGTGAAGGGGATGAGGGGGTGTCCCTTCCCTCCAATCAGCTCTCACTGAGCTCTGCAGAATGTGACTTCGGCTCTCCACCCGCCCCCTGTTTCCTGAACACTCAGACAAACCGTATAAAATATGCACTTTGAATGGATGTGGAGAAATCAGGGCTACAGATAAAACAGGTACCACTTTTGTAGGAGGATTTGGGGATGACAGTGTAACTGGATTTGGGGATGACAGTGTAACTGGATCCGGGGATGACAGTGTAACTGGATCCAGGGATGACAGTGTAACTGGATCTGGGATGACAGTCTAACTGGATCCGGGGATGACAGTGTAACTGGATCTGGGGATGAGAGTGTAACTGTATCTGGGGATGACAGTGTAACTGGATCCGGGGATGACAGTGTAACTGGATTTGGGGATGACAGTGTAACTAGATCCGGGGATGACAGTGTAACTGGATTTGGGGATGACAGTGTAACTAGATCCGGGGATGACAGTGTAACTGGATCTGGGGATGACAGTGTAACAGTATTCAGGGATGACAGTGTAACTGGATGTGGGGCTGACAGTGTCACGCCCGCGGCATCAGAACCCAGACCTTCTCACCAAACTGGTGACCGAAGGACCGGTCGATCTAAAACCGCGATGTGACGTGTGTAATAAGGCCACACCCAGCTGCACCCTGCACAACGATTTTCCAGCTAATGGTCAACCGATCGATGCCTGCAGTGTGAATGCGCTTGTTACTGGGTCGGGTTAATTATGCAACTAACCCTTCTACTGCCACCACCTCCTTTTTGCACAGAGAAAGGGGAAACTCTCGTTATCAGTTAATACACTATAATGATTGAAATAATTGTCTGTATAACATGGTCACCGCAGGACCGTTATACAGAGATTAAAACAAACAGTAGCGTTTCTTCAAAGGCAGGGATTCGTAAATTACAATTAAGAACTATAGGAACAGTTCAACACTTTCAGAAAGAAAGATTTATTACTAAAAGAGTCAAACAGGTGCAATAAAAGAAATATTTACAAAGAAGATGTAACTAAGATATATATATATATATATATACATAGAAAACAGCACAGCACAGCAAAGAGATAACAGGGAGAAGTTAAAAGGTTAGGTTACTTGCCATGTTAAGCCTTGAGGTAAGCAGATCCAAGTTGCAGAGCGAAGGGACTTTGATATCCCGTTGTTACGATGGAAAACTAGGAGGTGATTCAACTCACTCTTTGGGCCTGCTAGCCTGTTTTTTAAAGTCCCCCAGCAGGGGGGGGTGGCTCTGGGTAACTGACCAATACTCTGTTTAGGGAGGGATCATCGGGCGAACTCTGAATTAGAACCAACATCTGTCATAATCCATGATATGAAACATAGGGGACAAACTGACTTGAGGGATGTTCATTTAATTCTTTCACTTTACGCTGCTAGGTGTTATGAGGTTACAATCTCTTTCAAGTCCTGGGAAAAACTACCTTATCTCTGTTATGAGGTGAGAGTTTACATACGTCTGTGGACAATCAGGCTCTGTCTCTATGGGGGGGCTTTGTAGCTCTGGGCCCCCTGCTGCTCTACCTGCCAGTGACTTTTTTTTCACACACACACATCTGTCTCTGAGCCTCTCAGGAAGGGAGGGGGAAGGAGAATAAAGGATAAATGAATACTCAGCCGGCTGCTCAGCCCTATGCAAGGCCAACGCCTGGACACTTATCAAGGCACAATCTTTTGAGCCTGGGCAAGGGACAGGCCTATCCAGACCCTCCCTTTGCTCAGCCCCCAGAGATTGTACCTCAGCCCCCTGTACAGCACTGTGGGTGACCCCTAACACTGAAAATGCATCCTTTGTTTCATCATGAATATCATACTCATTGTTAGCGTTACCAACATTGCCATCAACAATACAAACATTATCAATGACATTAATGATATTACTATCAATGTTACTGACATTAGTAATATCACCCCCATTGTCATCACAACCATTATCAACAGTCACGTTCATAATATCAATGACACATGAGTTCGATAACTCCCCAGGCAAAGGGATTTCTTCTTGTTCTCCAGCTAATGGAGAATCCTGTAGCCCCACACCATTCCCAGCCCCCTCCCTCTGTCCATCCACCGGTGGCCCAGACATTACCCCAATATCTGCACACAGTACCTTGGCTGGTCCAGAGAGTTCCAGGGGGCCCTTCCGGGTATTCTCGGCAGGGGCATAATATGAAACAAGAGTGCCCAGATCAGCACCCAATAAAAAACAGGTGTGGGAATTTCCTCCGAGACCCCCACCGCCCTCATCCCCCTTCCCGCACCCCAATCTAGGAATACCTTTGCACAGGGTATGCGTGAACGGGTCCCCCCAACTCCTGTGAGGGTTAGGAACTTTCCTGGGATGAGGTTCTGTGGCTCAATCAGCCTCGGCCGGATCAAGGTGACTTCTGCCCCGGTGTCCCGGAAACCAGTTACAGACCGGTTGCCCATGGTGACTTACTGCAAGTTGTCTGCAAACGAACAGCACAGAAGAAGAGTTGCTGGCCGGCTGGCCAGATGATGTCGTCTGCTTCTGCTCAGGACACTGCGTCTTGAGATGTCCGGCTTTCCCACAGGTGAAACATCTGCGGGTGTCAGGCAGGAATGGCTTGGCTCCTAGCGCTGCAGGGTTGGGCGGAGGTGGAGCTTGACTCACCGAAGTAGGAGAGGTCGCTAGGGATGATTTCCCCCCTTTCCAGCTGTTTGGAGGAGCCTTGTGAGGTTCAGGCACTCACGTGTGGATGAAGGTATTGGCCAGATCTGCTGCAGCTGTAGTAGATGCCGGCTCCCTCTCCAAGACGAACTGTCTGACGTCTGCTGGACAAATGTGCAAGAGTTGATCTCGGATCATGAGATCCTCCAAAGATTCATAAGAATCAACTTTCAGTCCCTTAGTCCACTGTCGGAATGTGGTGTGTAAGCGACTGGCCACATCCGTGTAAGAGTCCCCAGGTCCTTTCTGCATGGACCTGAACCACTTGCGGTACACGTCCGGGGTCATCTGGTACTTCCGGATAATGGCATCTTTTAAAAGTTCATAGTCACCATCTTGCCCCTCTGGCAATTCAACAAACGCGTCCAGGGCCTTGCCTCGTAGCCCTGGTGTCAGGTACCGAGCCCATTGAGCTGGGGGCACATGGTACTGACGGCACATTATTTCAAATGACAGTAAGTACGTGTCAATGTCACTGTCCTTTTCCATCACTGGAAACTTTGCTGCGCCCACGGAAAGAGTGCCGTCCCTGTGATCTAGGGACCCGAGGTTCTGACCCGGTTGCTGCTGGAGCCTTGCCATCTCCAGCTCGTGCCGACGATCAGCTTCCCTCTGAGCTTGGTGTTCCTCTCTCTCAGCCTGGCGGTCCAGGAGCTGCAAGTATGCCATAGGATCTGTCTCCTAGATGCGTTTCAGGGCTTCCTGCATCTGAGGAGAGTCTCTGCTGGTTACAGGCACCACGGTGCTGGCGCGCTCAGGCGGTGGTGTGATGGTACCGTTCAGTGATCTTCCAGTGTCAGTCCCTGTATGCACATCCTGTGAGGCCATCTCTGAGCCACTGGAAATGTGGGTAGCGGGAACCCCTTCAGGTTCATGTTCCCCCGAGTTCTGATCTGCTCGGATATTATACTCCACTAGATCACTAATCAAATCTTCACGATTTTTGTGACCGACGTCCAATCCTCGTGAGCACATTCCGCACTCAAATCACCTTTGCTCATTTTCTTGTAATCTTCTGCACCGGGCATAATTGCAAGCAAAGATAGAAGAGAAAAGATGGAAAAGGAAGGAGCTGTTGCTATATGTCTCTCTCTCTCTCTCTCTCTCTCTCTCTCTCTCTCTCTCTCTATATATATATATATACAATATATGCACCGCTTGTTTCTAAGGACTGTTTCCACAAAGGTTACAATCCTTCAGTGCAGAGCTAATTCCTAACACTGCACTGAAGCTCTAATGCAACTATCCCACGTACGCTGCCAACAATATGTCGCGATCGCGGCGTCAGACCCCAGACCTTCTCACCAAACTCGCGACCAAAGGACTGACCGATCTAAAACCGCGGTGTGACGTGCGTAACAATACCAGACAGCTGCACCCTGCACAACGATTTTCCAGCTAATGGTCAACCGATCGATGCCTGCAGTTTGAATGCACTTGTTACTGGGTCGGGTTAATTACGCAACTAACCCTTCTACTGCCACCACCTCCTTTTTGCACAGTGAAAGGGGAAACGCTCGTTATCAGTTAATACACTATAATGATTGAAATAATGGTCTGTATAACACGGTCCGCAGGCCCGTTATACAGAGATTAAAACAAACAGTAGCGTCTCTTCAAAGACAGGGATTCGTAAATTACAATTAAGAGCTTATAGGAACAGTTCAACACTTTCAGAAAGAAAGTTTTATTACTAAAAGAGTCAAACAGGTGCAATAAAAGAAATATTTACAAAGAAGATGTAACTAAGATATATATATATTGTTAAGCCTTGAGGAAAGCAGATCCAAGTTGCAGAGTGAAGGGTCTTTGTTACGATGGAAAACTAGGAGATGATTCAACTCACTCTTTAGGCCTGCTAGCCTGTTTTTTAAAGTCCCCCAGCAGGGGGGTGGCTCTGGGTAACTGACCAATACTCTGTTTAGGGAGGGATCATCGGGCGAACTCTGAATTAGAACCAACATCTGTCATAATCCATGATATGAAACATAGGGGACAAACTGACTTGAGGGATGTTCATTTAATTCTTTCACCTTATGCTGCTAGGTTTTATGAGGTTACAATCTCTTTCAAGTCCTGGGAAAAACTACCTTATCTCTGTTATGAGGTGAGAGTTTACATACGTCTGTAGACAATCAGGCTCTGTCTCTATGGGGGGGCTTTGTAGCTCTGGGCCCCCTGCTGCTCTACCTGCCAGTGACTTTTTTTAACACACACACATCTGTCCCTGAGCCTCTCAGGAAGGGAGGGGGAAGGAGAATAAAGGATAAATGAATACTTTTAATAAAAAGGGGAACTGCGTCCATTTCTGATGAGCAAGGTTGCTACAGACAGTGTAACTCGATCCGGGGATGACAGTGTGACCTGATTCGGGGATGACAGTGTGACTCCATCTGGGGATGACAGTGTGACTGGATCCGGGGATGACAATGTGACTCGATCCGGGGATGACAATGTGACTCGATCCGGGGATGACAGCGGGATGTACACTGTCCCCGTGGCAGTAAGGCTCAGCCCAGCTATGAAGTGGACTTCTGTCACAGGAGGGGGTTTAACTCTTTCCGTCCCTGCATTTGTTTTGGCTGCTATAGAAGAAGAGGGGAAGTGCACTATGTAGAAATGCTGCGCCCGGGGCAGATGCCCCTTCTGCCCACCCCTAGTCACGGCCCTGCCCTGACACAACAATTAGAAGTAGCCATTGTAAGAGTGTAGAATATATAGACAGCAATCAGGAGTATTATTGAGGGACTGTCAAAAAGAGATGGGAGGGGGGACTGGGAGGACATGGGAGGGGGACTGGGAGGACATGGGAGGGGGACTGGGAGGACATGGGAGGGGGACTGGCAGGACATAGGAGGGGGACTGGCAGGACATAGGAAGGGGACTGGCAGGACATAGGAAAGGGACTGGGAGGACATAGGAGGGGGACTGGCAGGACATAGGAGGGGGACTGGGAGGACATAGGAGGGGGACTGGGAGGACATAGGAGGGGGGGACTGGGAGGACATGGAGGGGGACAGGGAGGACATGGGAGGGGGACTGGGAGGACATGGGAGGGGGACTGGCAGGACATGGGAGGGGGACTGGCAGGACATGGGAGGGGGACAGGGAGGACATGGGAGAGGGACTGGCAGGACATGGGAGGGGGACTGGCAGGACATGGGAGGGGACTGGCAGAACATAGGAGAGGGACTGGAAGGGAATGCGACTTTACACCCAAACCTAATCTCCCCCTGTAAACAAGTAAAAAAATCCGCCTGCGCTCTTACTGTATGTAAACGAATAGAAAAATAAATATATAGACGATTAGAAAGCAGCTAACATCCTATCCTATACCATAAGGTCTAAGTCACATATACATATAATGATGCAGCGCTATAATAGAAAAAAAATAAACAATCATGGGCGATAAAGTGTATAAAACAGATAAAAAGGTCTAAACATCAGACCTATCAGTGATCACACAACAAGAGTGACCCCAATCCACATGGGGATATAATAATTTGTGACCCCCAAGTACCGCTTTCAGCACCAAAAATCTGAAATAATCATACCGCTAGGGAGGTTAAACAGTATACACATATGGAGATATGTTTCTCTTTCTGTTTTATGGCCATATGATTTATGACATCTATAAGAGTGCAGACCGGTCCCGTGGAATGGTGATTAGTGATTATCTGTTGGTACCATCTGAATATTAGAAGGTTACTCTGAGGATCCAGAGGAGTTTTTTGCTTTGTGGCCCTGCAGGGTCATGGAGTAGAGGTGAGAGGCCATTGCAGCCATTCCTTTTGGGGATCACATTGAGGGTGTTCTGGCCTCCACCCCGCGCGCATGAACAGGAAGATCACTGCACACATTTATGGACTTTTTTTCACTTTATATGTGATGTGTGTTTCATATAGTGTGTTGTGTTGATCCCTTAGCAGGGATTCACATCAGTGTTTGCAACCTTGTGTCCCATCAGGGTACTTGGAGGTCACAAATTATTATATCCCCATGTGGATTGGGATCACTCTTGTTGTGCGATCACTGATAGGTCTGATGTTTAGACCTTTTTATGTGTTTTATACACTTTATCACCCATGATTGTTTATTTTTTCTATTATAGTGCTGCATCATTATATGTATATATAATCTCCAGCTGTCTCACCCCTCCTTTGCCTCTGCAGTCCCTCCTTTCTCTGCACATTTCCCATTCTCTGCTCAGCACATGGAGGTCAGCTGTCACTGTATGAAAGCTACAAGTTGTGCTGCAAGGCTGGTGCACACAGGTCAGGCTTCATCATCTGTCCATGCTGACCTCCGCTCCTCACCTTCCATAGAGTTGCATGGCAGAGGTGAGTACATTATTCCAAATGTCATCACATTGATGGTGTCAGACCAGGTTGTCTCCACACTCGAGGGATTGTCCAGATTCCACCTTCCTTCCCTCATATAAGTGAGTAGGATTTCATGTTCACGTTTATTTTGTTCTATCTCCAGACATTATCTTGGTCGTTGTGTCCTTTTTCAATCTAGATAAACAGCGAGGTCGGTTAAGGCCCAACTCCAGGGAAAAAATGACATTTATTAGACATGCGCAGAACTGAAAAAATTTGTTTTGTTTGGGTAAATTTGTTTTATTTGGTTTTTAGAATCCATTTTGTTTAATCTTTTTTTTTTTTTTTGCAATCGATTCGAGTTTTCTGAACTCGGCGGAGCGAATTCGGAAAAATCTAATCAGCATTCTGATTCCAATTTATCCTTTTCAAATTTTGGGAAGGCGGTTATATTCTTTTCATTCTATTTTATTCTATTGTTTATTTTTTTTTAATCTATTCCTTTTTTTCTTTTTTTTATTTTTTTCTTTTCTATTCCTTTTTTTTTCTTTCTATTCCTTTTTTTTCTTTCTTTTCTATTTTTTTTTTTCTCTTCTATATCTTTTTTTTCTCTTCTATTCCTTTATTTTTTCTTCTTTCTTTTTTTTTATTTTTTTTTTTCTCTTCTCTTTTTTTATTTTTTTATCTCTTTTTATTCCTTTTTTTTTTCTCTTTTATTTTTCTGTTCCTTTAATTTCTCTTCTATTCCTTTTTTTTTTCTTTCTTTTTTTTTTCCTTTTTATTCTCTTCTATTCCTTTATTTTTTTTTCTTTTTTTTTTTTCCATTTTTTTTCTCTTTTTTATTCCTTTATTTTTTTCTTCTCTTATATATCTTTATTTTCTCTTCTCTTTTTTTCATTTATTTTCTTTCTATTCTTTTCTTTTCCTTTATTTTTTTATTCTATTCATATTTTTTGGATTTTATACTGTTTTGTTTTACTTTATTTTTTTTTATTTTATTCTATTATTTTCTATTATAATTCTTCTCTGTTCTATTCTTTCCTCTTTTATTATAGTCTGTTCTTAATCTAATCTACTGATATGATCCAAAAATATTTAGACAGAATAAAGGTGAATAAAGCCCCTGGACCTGATGGCATACACCCACGGGGCATTAAAGAATTGAGCTTAAGGGGGGATATGATCTCCATTTATAATACATAAGGGGGGATATGATCTCCATGTATAATACATAAGGGGGGATATGATCTCCATGTATAATACATAAGGGGGGATAATGATGATCTCCATGTATAAATACATAAGGGGGATATGATCTCCATGTATTAATACATAAGGGTGGGGATATGATCTCCATGTATAATACATAAGGGGGATATGATCTCCATGTATAATACAGAAGGGGGGGATATGATCTCCACGTATAATTTAAGGGGGGATATGATCTCCATGTATAATACATAAGGGGGATATGATCTCATGTATAATACATAAGGGGGGATATCATCTCCATGTATAATACATAAGGGGGGATATGATCCATGTATAATACATAAGGGGGATATGATCTCCATGTATAATACATAAGGGGGGATATGATCTCCATGTATAATACATAAGGGGGATATGATCTCCACGTATAATACATAAGGGGGGATATGATCACCATGTATAATACATAAGGGGATATGATCTCCATGTATAATACTCAAGGGGGGATATGATCTCCATGTATAATACATAAGGGGGATATGATCTCCATGTATAATACATAAGGGGGGATGATATGATCTCCATGTATAATACATAAGGGGGGGGATATGATCTCCATGTATAATACATAAGGGGGATATGATCACCATGTATAATACATAAGGGGGGATATGATATCCATGTATAAATACATAAGGGGGGATATTTCTCCATGTATAATACATAAGGGGGGATATGATCTCCATGTATAATACATAAGGGGGGGATATGTTCTCCATGTATAATACATAAGAGGGGATATATCTCCATGTATAATACATAAGGGGGATATGATCTCCATGTATAATACATAAGGGGGGATATGATCTCCATGTATAATACATAAGGGGGATATGATCTCCATGTATAATACATAAGGGGGGATATGTTCTCCATGTATAATACATAAAGGGGATATAATCTCCATGTATAATACATAAGGGGGATATAATCTCATGTATAATACATAAGGGGGATATGATCATAATGTATAAACATAAGGGGGGAGATATGATTCTCCATGTATAATACATAAGGGGGATATGATCTCTCCATGTATAATACATAATGGGGATATGATCTCCATGTTATAATACATAAGGGGGGATATGTTCTCCATGTATAAATACATAAGGGGGGATATAATCCTCATGTATAATACATAAGGGGGATATGATCTCCATGTATAATACATAAGGGGGATATGATCTCCATATATAATACATAAGGGGGATATGATTTCCATGTATAATACATAAGGGGGGATATAATCTCCATGTATAATACTTAAGGGGGGATATGATCTCCATGTATAATACATAAGGGGGGGATATGATCTCCATGTATAATACATAAGGGGGGGATATGATTCTCCATGTTAATATACATAAGGGGGGGATATGATCTCCATGTATAATACATACGGGGGATATGATCTCCATGTATAATACATAAGGGGGGATATGATCTCCATATATAATACATAAGGGGGGATATGATCACCATGTATTAATACATAAGGGGGATATGATCTCCATGTATAATACATAAGGGGGGATATGATCTCCATGTATAATACATAAGGGGGGATATGATCTCCATGTAAAATACATAAGGGGGGATATGATCTCCATGTATAATACATAAGGGGGGGATATGATCTCATGTATAATACATAAGGGGGATATAATCTCCATGTATAATACATAAGGGGGGATATGATCTCCTGTATAATACATAAGGGGGGATATGATCTCCATATATAATACATAAGGGGGATATGATCTCCATTGTATAATACATAAGGGGTATATTGATCTCCATGTATAATACATAAGGGGGGATATGATCTCCATGTATAATACATAAGGGGGATATGATCTCCATGTATAATACAAAGGGTGCTTGCCGGTACCATGTGATCACTGTGACCAATCACAGCAGATCACATGACAGTTGTACACAATGAATGACTTTCATAGCCATTCATTGTGTACTATTGTGCTGATCTCTGTGATTGATCACAGTGATCACATGGTACCGGCAGCTGCCTGCTACAATGATTTTTCATCCGCCTTGCCTAGTGGTGGCAGATCGCACTGCAGCGTGGCCCATGGGGTGAGATCCTGGGAGTATGTCACATGATGTCCACTCAGGATGGCAGCTCTCTTGCTCGGCCCTCATCCTACTATAGGCTGGGTCAGGGGCGGACTGACAAACTCATGGGGCCCCCGGGCAATAGGGGATCATAGGGCCCCTGTGTCCTTGCCCAAACTCAAAAAAGCCTATGAAAAAGGTACCAGGGGCATCTCATGGGGCCCCCTACTGACTCCACGCCCTAGGGCGGGGTCAGTAGGGGGCCCCATGAGATGCCCCTGGTACCATTTCCAAATGGTCAGTCTGCCCCTGGCCTGGGTACAGACCAGGCCAATCAGTGCATCTGTACCGTGTGAAAGCTGTGGCCAATCACACCTTCACAACAGTACACAATAGATGAATCGATGCCATTCATAAAAAAGGATTGCTTATAACAATGATAATAAACGTTACAGGCAATCAGAGTTTTAGAGCCTACAAACTATGGGAAATATATCTGAAAGTCGATCAATCCTGATGTACCGACGGCCGATCTCGTCTGCTGAGGTCAGGTCTAAAATGCCAGGACAGTACAAATACCCCAATTCATGACCCCTTTTAGTAAAGCAGACAGTCCAACATATTTAATAAGTGGCACGGTGAGTTTTTAGAAGGTGTACATTTTTTTTGTAATTTTTTTTGGAAAATTTAGAAATGGAAAAAAAAAAAAGAAATTTGCACAATTTTTTTTTTACATACTATCATCAGCGCGGTACGGCGTCATCATACTGGTGTGAAAAAACAAATATTTTTTTTCAATTTTGTAAACTTTTTTTCTGTTTACTGTTTTTTTTTCTCTCTTTTTTTTTTTTTTTTTTTGACATACTGCGACCAGAGCAGTACAGTTTGATCAAAAATAAATTAAAGCGCCGTCCCAATGCAAAAGATATATATATATTATTATGCAGGATTTATATAGCGCCAACAGTTCGCTCAGCGCTGTACATTACAAAGGGGACAGAACATGTGACAGAACAATACCAATACAATGTGATACACGAGGGGTTCGAGGGCCCTGCTCCTCGGAGCTTACAATCTAGGAGGGAGGGGATGGTGGCACAGGAGAGAGATAGCTGTGGGGGATGGAGTGGTAGGAAGAGTGGAGGAGGTCGGCAAGTTAGCAGGGGGTGGGGTAGGCTTCCCTGAAGAGGTGGGTTTTCAGGGTGCGCCTAAAGGAGAGGAAGAGTAGTGTGATAATCTGATGGGTTGGGGGCAGGGAGTTCCAAGGATGGGTGACAACCTGGAGAAATCCTGGAGGCGGGCATGGGCAGGAGGAGACCAGGGAAATAGAGAGAGAAGGAGGTCTTGTGAGGAGCGAGTGTTGCGTGTTTGGGTGGTACTTGGATATTAGGTCAGTGATGTAGTTCGGGGCAGTATGGGGACGACTTTGTACGTCAGTGTTAGATATTGAATTTGATCCGTTGCGCAATCAGAAGCCAGTGGAGGGATTGGCAGAGGGGGGTGGAGGACACTGAGTGCGAAGGCCAGTGAGGGATGGAGGAGGGACAGTGGAGGGATTGGCAGAGGGAGGGTGGAGGCCAGTGGAGGGATTGGCAGAGGGGGGTGTGGCGGAAACTGAACTGGAGCGGTGGAGTTTGGAAAGGTGAAATGAGTCTGGCAGCCGTATTCAGGATGGACTGAAAGCGGGGATAGCCAGCGGCGAGGCAGGCCCAGTGAGGAGGGAGTTGCAAGTAGTCCAGTCGTGATATGAGAGGGAGTGGTGAGGTAGGTTTTAGTGGTTTCTGGGGTTAGGAACGTGCGATTTTTTGGCGATGTTGCAGAGGTGGAGTCTGCTGATGATTTTGATAGTGATTGGACTTGTAGGGCTGGAAGGATATGATTGGAGTCAAGAATGACACCAAGTACTCTGGCCTGCGGGGCGGGTTTGATGGTGGCATTGTTTGGACATGATGGAGAAGTCAATGGGGGGGTGGTGTCCAGGCTGGGGGGAAGACTAGGAGCTCAGTTTTGGAGAGGTTCAGTTTAAGGAAATGTGGAGCGACATCCAATCTGATATGTTGTTCAGTAGGCTTGTGATTCGGAGGGGGACTGAAAGGGTGAGGCGAGGATAGAGAGATAGATTTGTGTGTCGTCGGCATAGAGGTGATATTGAAGCCGTGAGTGGTATGAGTTGGCCAAGGGAGTGTCAAGTCCTACCTTTTCCCAGAGGTTATGCTGCTCCATGTGCTGGCGTCCATCTTGGGTTTCTGCAGAGCATGGTGGAGTCTTTTATGCCTTCAGGCCTCTTCGGGTCCATCCCCCAGAGGGGTGTGTGGATTGATCACATATAAGCCTGTTGTCCGCACGTGCCCTTGGCATTGTGCCTTGTATGTTCGTTTGCAACAAGCGCAGGGTGTCCTGTCTCTGGCTCTCCAGGAAACTGTCGCCTTTTTGACATATCTCTGCATTATCCCTTTAGAGAGCTACCTTGAACCCAGGCTTGTGACCTGTTATTCTTGTCCTACCGTTCTGTACTAGTCCTGGGCCGCGTTGTTATTTGGACAAGAGCCCGAGTGGTCCGGCGAACGACGTCGTGAATTCGGTCCCATAACCGGGGGAGCTAGGTGGGCGAGGGGGTGGGCGGGGTGTGCGCGAGGGGGGGTGGGTCGGGTCGCGTGGAGCATGGGTTGGTGCTAAGTCCAACCCCACCATCAGCGTTGTGATAGGTAGTGCCCTGAGGGACTCCGGCCTGTGGTTCTGAAGTCCAGTGCGAGACCCCTGCGTTAGGCCTGCCTGATGTAGATGGAGAAGATGAGGCCCGAGGAACAGAGAGGGACTACCAGAAGGGGGAGTGAGGGAGGTGGTATATAGCGTTATAGTAACACTGAAGGAGCGTTGTGATAGATAGGATGAGAAGCCAGGAGAGAGCAGAGTCTCTGAGGGAGAGAAGGTAGGCAGGAGGAGTGTTTTTTTGAGGAGGAGGGGGTGTCGAAGGCCGCGGAGAGGTCGAGGAGAAGGAGGACTGAGTAGTGGCCATTATATATATATATAATATGGAAAAAGAAAATAAAATCAAGAATCGTTTATTGTGCCGTCTTTATAAAGTGCTGTGCTGTGCGTGCGGTCTTGTGCTCTAATAGAGAATCCTGCAGCTCTCCCCGATTCCTTTTTTGTAACCACTTCACACATGCAACAGTGCTCCCCACTCCCCATAGGGTTTGAACCTAGAACCTAAAACACCCGAGTTCTCAACCCAGCTTCTGGTATTCCCGCTTCGATTTCGAATGAAACAACAGTAACGGGATTCCAGTGTACTGCACCCAACTTGCCCTCCAGCAGCGACATCCGCGGCTAATTGTGCTCTGTATGCATTAAAGTTTTGCAGCGCTGAAAATATTTTAATATTCAATTTATCTTCCAGCGCTGCAAAACTTTATTTGTTTTTAATGTGTTCTTTTGTGTACGAACACTTTTTGCCCAGCAGCTATTTTTCTTTTTTTTTCAGATTTATATACTCCGCATGCATTAAAATAAAGGGATCCGGCGTAGCGGAATACTGTTTATTTTCTTTAAATCACGCGTGTGCAATTATGTACTCACTTGTTAACAAGTCATGCCAGGCATTCAACAGAAACAATCAGACCCGGAGTTCCGCAGCCAGAAGTGACATATGTTCTATGTATGTTTTCGCCCCGCCCAGGATCTCTTCAGGAACTGCCCTCTCTGGCTTCAGGGCTAGTACACATCAGATGCAGTCCGGTTTTTTTTTCTGCATTTAAAATGCATGCATGGTGTTTCCCATGTATTCCAGTGGCCCTAGTTCACACCAGCACAGTCAGTTTCCGGTGCAGAAAAAAAAAAGGTAGAACGTGCTCCATTTTTTCTGCATAGAACCATACTGGAAACTGCATATGGTGTGATCTGGAAGCAAAAATGTGCCTCTATATAACTTAGCTCCTCCTACTACACCCGAGGCTGCTCTTACTCCATCTTGGTGGCACCTCTGTGCTCTATATGAGAATGTGGAATGCATGGACCCCCCGAATCAACAGCAATACCTCTGATATTACCCGATAATAATATATTACAAATGCAAAATACAAAAAAATAAAAAAAATAATAAAACATACTATGAAAGCTAAAAACATTACAAGAGAAGTATGGGAGTCTTTTTTTACCACTTAATCCTAATACTTATGAGCTGCTAGTACATAGAAGAGCGCCCCTTCTGGTAAAGAGAAAAATGCATTACCTGTGGGAGGGACTACAGACCTTCCTGATTCTTATACTTACAATCTGGTCAGGATCCGCCCCCAAGAGTTAACACTACACAGCTATCCCCCTCCCTCCTCCCCTCCTCCTCTCCCTCTCTCCTCCCCCTTTCTTTCCCCCCCCTCCTCTCTCTTCTCCTCCCTGCCCTCTATCCTTCTCTCTATTTCACCCCCTCCCTCTCTCTCCTTCCCGGAGCTCCCCCCTCTCATTCTCCCCCCGGGAAGACGCCTCCTCCCTCTCTGAATCTCCCCCCTCTCCTCTTCTCCCCAATCCCCTCCCTTCTCCCACCTCCCTCTCTCTCCTGCCCCTCTCCGCCTCCCCCGAGGACTCCTCCCACCCAAAATCGCTCCTCCCCCTCTCTCTCTTCATTCCCCCTCCTTTCCTCCCCCTCTCTCTCCTTCCTCTCCCTCCCTCTCCTCCCCCCTCTCTTCCCCCTTCCCCCCTCTCCCCCCCTCCCTCTCTCTCCTCCCTCTCTCTTCTCCCCATCCTCCCTGCTCTCATCCCTCCTCCTTCCCCAGCTTTCCTCCCTCTCTCCTCCCCCTAACCTCCTTCCTCCTCCACCTCCCTCCTTCCTCCTCCCCCCCTCCCCCCACCCTCACCCCTCTCTCCCCCCCCCTCCCTCCTCCCCCCTCCTCTCCCTTCCCCTCCTCCTCCTCTCTCCCTTTCCCCTTTCCTCCCCCCTCCTCCCCCTCCCCCTCCTCCTCCCCCCTCTCTTCTCCTGTCCCCCCCTCTCTCTTCCTCCCCCTCCCCCCCCCCCTCTCCTTTCCCCCTCCTCCTTCCTCTCCCCTCCCCCCCTCTCCTCTCCCCACCCTCATCCCCCTCTTCTCCCTCCCCTTCCCCCTCTTTCCTCTCTCCTCCTCCCCCTCTCCTCCTTCCCTCCCCTCCCCCTTCCTCCCCCCTCCTCCCTCCCCTCCCCCCCTCTCCTCCCACTCCCCCCCCCCCCCTCCCACACCCTCCACTCCATCCTTCCCCCCCTCTCTCCTTTCCCCCCCTTTCCTCCTTCCTTTCCCCCTCCCCTCCTCCTTTTCCCCCTCCCTCCTCACCCTTTCCTTCCTCCCCTCTCCTCCTGCCCACTCCTTTTCCCCCCCTCCCTCCCTCCCTTTTCCTCCTCCCCCTCTCCTTCCTCCCCCCTCCTCTCCTTCCCCCTCCCCTCCTCCCACCCCTTTTCCCCTTCTCTCCACCCTCCCAGCTTTCCCCGTCCTCTCCTCCTCCCTCCTCCCTTCCACCCCCTCCTCCATCCTCCCCACCCCTTTCCTCCCCCCCTCTCCATCCCCCTCTCTCTCCCCTTTCCCCCCTCCTCCTTCCTTCCCCCCTCTCCTCCTCCCCCTTCCTCCTTCCTTCCTCCTCCCCCTTCCACTCCCCCTCTCCCCCCCCCTCCTCCTCCCCCCTCTCCCCTCCCCTCCTTCCTCCCCCCCCCTCCCCCTTCCTTCTCCCCCCCTCCCTCCTCTCCCCCTCCCCTCCCTCCCCCCTCCTTTCCCCCCTTCCCACCACTTTCCTTCCCCCCCTTCTCCTCCGATCCCCCTCCTCCTTCCCTCCCCTCACTCTCCTTTCCCCCTCTCCTCCAGCCCCCATCCCCCTCCCCCCCCCCTCCCCCCCCCTCTCCTTCCTCCCCCCTCTCACCCACATCCTCCCCCTCCCCCTCCCTACCCCCCCTCCTCCTTTTAGTCCTTCTCCCCCCCCCCTTTCCCCTCCCCCCCCTCCTCCTCCTTCCTCCCCCCCCCCCCACTCCTCCCCCCTCTCTCATCCCCCTCCCTTCCCCTCTCCCCCTCCGCCTCCCTTTCCTTTCCCCCCTCCTCCCCCGTTTTCCTCTCCCCCCCCCGCCTGTCCTCCTCCCCCTTCCACTCCCCCTCATCTCCCCCCCTCCCCTCCTCCCCCCTCCTCTCTATCCTCCCCCCTCCCACCCACTCCTTTATTTTTTGTTGGGCTCTTACTAGGCATGTTTCCTCATGCATCCCCTTTCCTCCTGATCCTTCCCCCCCCTTCTCCTTTCCCCTCCCTCCTTACCCTTTCCTTCCCCCCCTCTCTCGGTGCCCCCTCCCTCCTTCCTCCTCCCTCCCTCCTTTCCCCCCTCTCTGTAATGGCTCATAACCCTGCTCCCCCCCCCTCCTTCCTCCCTCCTTTCCCCGCTTTCAGCTGCTGCAGGGAGAGCCACACAGAGGAATCATTTCCTCTAATAGCCCCCCCCCCACTGCACCGATCACCCCCCCATCTTTGATCCCATTCCTCCTGCTTGCCTGGGCTCACCTGTGTGCCCCTTCCCCCCCAGCACTGCCAGCTTCCTCTCTTCTCCCTCCTGTTGGCTGCTGCAGCCACACAGAGGATCAGTTCAGGATAGACAGTGCCGGGCATCTGTGAATACTGTGCACTATATTGCCCCAAGTATTGGACCGCCAGCCTTTCCACGCACAATGACCTTTAATGGCCTCCCAGTCTTAGTCCGTAGGGTTCAATATTGAGTTTGGCCCCGCCCTTTCCACGCACATTGACCTTTAATGGCCTCCCCAGTCTTAGTCCGTAGGGTTCAATATAGTTGAGTTGGGCCCCCCAGCCCTTTGCAGCTATAACAGCTTCAACTCTTCTGGGAAGGCCGTCCACAAGGTTTAGGAGGGTGTCTATGGGAATTGGCACAATGCAGTCAGACAAGTACCGTTATCCTGACAACCGCCAAACCCAGATACATCTATCAGATTGCCAGACAGAGAAGCGTGATTGGTCACTCCAAAGAACACGCCTCCACTGCTCTAGAGTCCAGTGGTGGCGTGCTTTACACCGCGGCATCCGTCGCTTTGCATTGCACTTGGTGATGGAAGGCTTGGATGCAGCTGCTCGGCCATGGAAACCCATTCCATGAAGCTCTCTACGCACTGTTGTTGGGCTCATCTGAAGGCCACACCAAGTTTGGAGGTCTTTAGCTATTGGCTCTGCAGACAGTTGGCGACTTCTGCGCACTGTGCGCTTCAGCATGTGCTGACCCCGCCCTGTCATGTGACGTGGCCTACCACTTGGTGGCTGAGTGGCTGTTGTTCCCAGTTGCTTCCACTTTGTTATAATCCCACTAACAGTTGAGCGTGGAATATTTAGTAGCCAGGAAATGTCACGGATGGACTTATTGCACAGGTGGCCACCTATCACGGGACCACGCTTGGAGTCACTGAGCTCCTGAGAGCGAACCATTCTTTCACCAACGTTTGTAGAAGCCGTCTGCATGCCTAGGGGCTTGATTGTATACACCTGTGTCCATGGAGGGGATTGGAACACCTGAATCACATGATTGGGAGGGGATTGGAACACCTGAATCACATGATATGGAGGGGATTGGAACACCTGAATCACATGATTGGGAGGGGATTGGAACACCTGAATCACATGATATGGAGGGGATTGGAACACCTGAATCACATGATTGGGAGGGGATTGGAACACCTGAATCACATGATTGGGAGGAGATTGGAACACCTGAATCCCATGATATGGAGGGGATTGGAACACCTGAATCTCGTGATTGGGAGGGAAGGGCAATACTTTTGGCAATATAGAGTAGGTTATATTTGCCAGCCCCTTCTGTTCTTAAATGAACACAGTGAGTATTTAGTACAGATCACTCCCTGTGTTCATTCATAAGTGAAATTTGGTAATTCATAAGTCATACATTGTAAAAACAAAAAAAAAGTATAAAAAAAGGTAATAAATAAATAGAAATGAAGGGCTTATTCACACAGGTTCCCTGGCCCACGCAGTGTGAACGAGCGGTTTGTTTGTTCGGCTGGAGCCGCCTGTTAATCTAAGGGGACGCAGCAGCTGTACAAACAGAGCCGAAGGTCCAAATTTGACAGGAGAGCAGGTGTGGGCGTGGGGCCCCGAATATGTACGGTCAGTGTTCAGGGTCGTATACCTGTATCCATGGTCCTGCTAAATATGGACCTGCGGCTGTGTTTGTTCAGCTGCTGCTTCCCCATAGGGTGACATAGGCGGCCTGCACGCAGCACACAGCTCCAGGCACATAAAAAAAAAAAGCCTTGATTCACACGGTACAGGCCACAGCAGCCACGTGAATGTGCTTCAACACCTCATTCACACACAGCGATGTTCAGGGACTCAATACAGTTTTATCTTTTAGATGCAGTGGGAGTTTTGTTGTGTTTTTCACGCTGATAACGATTTTTAGCAAAAATATTATTTTGATAATTTCGGGTGTGGGGGTGGCCTTGTCGGGTAGGCTTCCTGACGGGGTGTCTGTGGTGGGTCCAGACTCGTGTCCAAACATACCTGAGCTCATTGTGGAGGAGATCTCCCACATGGAAGAAAAATATATTTGAAATACTACAATTTTGGCCATAATCAACATATTTCAATAATATATTTCAATAAATATATATATATGTATACACTGTATGTTGAAATGCGTTTTTATTACAAAATATATGAAAAATAATTTTAAAAATACATTTTCAAATATACTGTATGTCTTTAAAAATACAAATATACATTTTTGGAATGCATTTACAAATATATGTAAAAATATATTTTAAAATGACTTTTTTATATGTGAAAAAAATATGAAGAATATATTTAAAAAATATATATTTTAAAAAATATTTTTCATATATTCTGTGTATATATATATATATATACAGTCATGGCCGAAAATTGTTGGCACCCTTGTTATTTCTCCAGGAAATCATGTATTTCTCACGAAAACGTATTGCATTAACACATGTTTTGCTATACACATGTTTATTCCCTTTGTGTGTATTGGGACCCAAAACAAAAAAAGGGAGGAAAGAAAGCAAATTCGACATAATGTCACACAAACCTCCAAAAATGGGCTGGACAAAAGTATTGGCACCCTTTCACAACTGCGGATAAATAAGAATGTTACAAGCATGTGATGCTCCTGTAAACTCACCTGGGGCAAGTAACAGGGTGTGGGCAATATAGAAATCACACCTGAAAGCAGATAAAAAGGAGAGACGTTCACTTAACCTTTGCATTGTGTGTTCTGTCTGTGCCACACTAAGCATGGACAACAGAAAGAGGAGACGAGAACTGTCTGAGGACCTGAGAACCAAAATTGTGGCAAAATATCAACAATCTCAAGGTTACAAAGTCCATCTCCAGAGAACTAGATTTGCCTTTGTCCACAGTGCGCAACATTATCAAGAAGTTTGCAACCCATGGCACTGTAGCTAATCTCCCTGGTCGTGGACGGATGAGGAAAATTGATGAAAGATTGCAACGCAGAATAGTCCGGATGGGGATATAGCAGCCCCAAACATGTTCCAAAGACATTCAAGCTGTCCTGCAGGCTCAGGGAGCATCAGTGTCAGCGCGAACTATCCGTCGACATTTAAATGAAATGAAACGCTATGGCAGGAGACCCAGGAGGACCCCACTGCTGACAAGAGACATAAAAAAGCAAGACTACAGTTTGCCAAAATGTACTTGAGTAAGCCAAAAGCCTTCTGGGAAAACGTCTTGTGGACAGATGAGACCAAGATAGAGCTTTTCGGTAAAGCAAAACGGAATGAGGCCTACCCAAAAACACAGTACTACGGTTTAAAATATGGTGGAGGTTCAATGATGTTTTGGGGTTGTTTTGCTGCCTCTGGCACTGGGTGCCTTGACTGTGTGCAAGGCATCATCTGAGGATTACAAAGGATTTTGGGTCGCACTGTAGGGCCCAGTGTCAGAAAGCTGTTTGCGTCCAAGATCCTGGGTCTTCCAGCAGGACAATGACCCCAAACATACGTCAAAAAGCACTCAGAAATGGATGGCAAAGAAGCGCTGGAGAGTTCTGAAGTGGCCACAATGAGCCCAGATCTAAATCCCATTGAACACCTGTGGAGAGATCTTAAAAATTGCTGTTGGGAAAAGGTTGTCCTTCCAATAAGAGAGACCTGGAGCTGTTTGCAAAGGAAGAGTGGTCCAAAATTCCGGGTGAGAGGTGTCAGAAATTATTGCATAGGAAGCGACTGATGTTTTCCAAAGGGTGTGCAACCAAATATTAAGTTAAGGGTGCCAATACTTTTGTCCAGCCCATATTTTTTTTGTGTGACATTATGTCATATTTGCTTTTCTGCCTCTGTTTTATATTTGTTCCAATACATACAAAGGGAATAAACATGTGTATAGCAAAACATGTGTTAATGCAATACCTTTTTTGTGTGAAATACTTGATTTTCAGGAAAAATATCAAGGGTGCCAACAATTTCGGCCATGACTGTATATATATATATATATTCAATCATCTGGGCTCTCTGTGGGTTCCCTTGACCAGTCCCACAGAAAATGGAAGACATACAAGACCACTGATAATCTCCCTCCATCTGGGGCTCCACACAAGATCTTACCCCGTGGGGTCAAAATGATCACAAAAACGGTGAGTAAAAATCCCAGGACCACACGGGGGGACCTAGTGAATGACCTGCAGAGAGCTGGGACCAACGTAACAAAGGCTACCATCAGTAACACACTACGCCGCCAGGGACTCAGATCCTGCAGTGCCAGACGTGTCCCCCTGCTTAAGCCAGTACATGTCCGGGCCCGTCTGAAGTTTGCTAGAGAGCATTTGGATGATCCAGAAGAGGATTGGGAGAATGTCATATGGTCAGATGAAACCAAAATAGAACTGTTTGGTAGAAACACAACTCGTCGTGTTTGGAGGAAAGACAATGCTGAGTTGCATCCAAAGAACACCATACCTACTGTGAAGCATGGGGGGTGGCACCATCATGCTTTGGGGCTGTTTCTCCGCAAAGGGACCAGGACGACAGATCCATGTACAGGACAGAATGAATGGGGCCACGTATCGTGAGATTCTGAGTGCAAACCTCCTTCCATCAGCAAGGGCATTGAAGATGAAACATGGCTGGGTCTTCCAACATGACAATGATCCCAAACATACCGCCCGGGCAACGAAGGAGTGGCTTCGTAAGAAGCATTTCAAGGTCCTGGAGTGGCCTAGCCAGTCTCCAGATCTCAACCCCATAGAAAACCTTTGGAGGGAGTTGAAAGTCCGTGTTGCCCAGCGACAGCCCCAAAACATCACTGCTCTAGAGGAGATCTGCATGGAGGATGGGCCAACATACCAGCAACAGTGTGTGCCAACCTTGTGAAGACTTCCAGGAAACGTCTGACCTCTGTCATTGCCAACAAAGGATATATAACAAAGTATTGACATGAACTTTTGATATTGACCAAATACTTATTTTCCACCATAATTTGCAAATAAATTCTTTCCAGATCAGCCAATGTGATTGTCTGGATTTGTTTTCTCATTTTGTCTCTCATAGTTGAGGTCTCCCTATGATGCCAATTACAGGCCTCTCTCATCTTTGTAAGTGGGAGAACTTGCACAATTGGTGGCTGAATAAATACTTTTTTGCCCCACTGTATATATATACACATACATATATTGAATATGCCAAAATTGTAGCATTTCAGATATATGGCAATATATTTGGGAAGAATATTTTTAAAATATATTCTTCTTCCATATGGCGTAACTGGGAGAGTGAGGGTCCATCAGGGCAGATCTTCTTTTTAAATATGAAGCACTGTGTACTCTCTACTCTGGCAATGAATGCACCTTTTTTTCCCTGATGAAGACTATGTTTTATTTTTATATATATATATATATATATATATATAATAATTTATTTATTTATTGGAATATATTTTGAAATATATTGAATACAGCCAAAATTGTAGTATTTCTCTTACAAAGGGTTTTATTATAGAATAAGCAGAGATAAATAAACATTCGAGAAACATATACATTGACCAACAAATATGAAACATACAGGGTAATCGCAAAATATTTCAGAGCATGTACTGGTAGAGACATAAGCTTTAACTGAATATTTAAGTGCCATGGGAGAGAAGATGGGGAAGGGGAGAGAAAAAAAAAAAAAAAAGGAGTAGGGGGGAGACGATGAGCAAACATTTGGAGGTCAATGATAATGCAAACTCTAAGAGACAGTTTTGCTATATCAGCATATAGAAAACAGGAGAGGCATGAAATGAAGCCGCTCCAAGTGTTAACCACTTCCTGGCCTGCCGTTGCATATAAACGGCCGGACGGTGGCAGTGCAGGGTTGGGTGGCAGTTTATAAACGGCCTCCCCGCACCCTGCTTGTGCGCGCTCCCTGGGAGCGCACAGCACCGCAATCCGGTGCCCGCTGTGTCCTCCGGACACAGTGAAACACCGACCGTCGGACGGGACCTCTGTACGAGGTCCCGATCATGTGATCAGTAATTGGCCAATCAGTGATCACATGCAAAGTAGTAAGCAAGATGTCACTTCTGACATCATTGCTTACTACGTGTGAAATCTGTGAATGATCACCCAGGTCACATGGTACAGGGCTATTCACAACAGCCTTGTACCATGTGACAAGCTGAAACCAATCACAGCTCACTCAGTACTTCTCAATGACTGCAAGAATGCACACAGAGAGAAAGAGAAATGATTGCTTTTACATCCTATATGGGTGTAAAAGCAATCAGCGTAAAAAAAAAAATCTTCATTACCCTCCACAAGTAGTACAGTGTCACCATGGTGACACTGTACTGCTAGGGTGACAGTATGTAAAAAAAATAAAAAAAAATAAAAAATAATAATATAAAAAAATAAAATAAAAATGTAAAAAAAAAATGTTTAAAAATGATAATTTTTGGTTATAAACTAATTTGGATTTTTTTTTACTAAAAAGATAACGAAATAAATTTTGGCCAAGATTTATGATGAAATATTATTTATTTGCAAAATTTTATAAAAAAAAAACCCACTTTTTTTCAAATTTTTGGACATTTCATTTACATAGCAAAAAAAATAAAAATCCCAGTGGTGAATAAATACCACCAAAATATAGCTTTATCTGTCTCAAAAAAATGGTAAAAAATTCATTTGGGTACAGTGTTGCATGACCGCGCAATTGTCATTTAAAGTGTGATAGCGCTAAAAGCTGAAAATTGGCCTGGTCAGGAAGGGGGTAAAAGTGTCCGGTCTGGAAGTGGTCAATATATATTCCAGACATTGGGCTCACAAAGGAGTCCAGGTTGCATAGGTAGTATTGCAGATGTAGCACACAGAGCAATATCACAATCATTACAATTGGCATAAGAACAGATTAGACAGAAGACTAGAGAAGGACAATCGATAAAAAGACGAGGACAAAGGCAAAAAAAAAGACAAAAACAATCATAAAAGGGCTCCAGGGCGATCACAACAGAATCATAGAAGGGACTGGTCAAATCTCGATGGTTGGGCTGTATCCAGCCAGGGACGCCATATCTGCAGGAATTTTGTGTGGGTATCCAACAGTATAGCCGTCAGGTTTTCATTAACCATTATGAAGTTCATCCAGTTTTTGACAGCCTTCGAAGCTGAGGAGAGGAGTCTTCCAAGCCCTTGCAATTGTCAATTTAGCAGCCATAAATCGATGTGATGCCAGCTGCCTTTCAGGACGGAGAAGGCCCTCCAGTGGTTTAAATAGGAGCACTTCATACTTAATGTCTGTGTGAAGCATAGTGCGGAGAAGGGCATACACCCTAATCCACAATCTGCTAACCTTAGGGCACTCCACCAGATGTGGGCCATAGTGCCCAATTGTTGGCATCCCCGAAAACAATCCGCAGAATATGTAGGGAAAAAAACTAGCTAGACGAGCAGGCGTATAATACCATCGATAAAAAATTTTGTAGGCATTTTCGAGAATGATGACAATCCTAGAACATTTAGATAATGCTTGGGTCATGGTCCGCCAATCCTGTTGATCCAAAGTCCCCCCCCCAAGTTCTGACTGCCAACGCTGATGATAGGAATGAACCGGAGGAGTTCTGTAAGACATAATGGAAGAGTAAACCAAGGAAATCAAACCCGGAGCATGGGGTCTATGTCTGCACTGGCTTTCAAAGGGGGACAGACGGTAAGGTCCCGAATGCGTCCGTAATAGTGTATTAATAAAGTGACGAAGTTGAAGGTAACCAAAATGTTCCCGCAAAGGAATGTTATAGGAAGAGCGCAGAGTTTCAAAGGTAAGTATTCGAGTGGAAGATAGCAGCGAATGTACATCATAAAAACCATGTGTTTGCCACCAGGCAAACTGCCTAGGATTGTCCCGACCTGGAGGGTCCTAGGAATAATATTAGGAATAATGGGTTATGTAACAGACATAACAATGGTAGATGGGCAGAAATAAGGCCAGCGGAATATTTTATAGAATCCCAAAGATGAAGCAAAAGCGTCAGCGTCGGGCTAAGGGTTGATGGACGATGAGAAAAATGAAGCCATGGCAAGGAAGAGAGTGGTATCGGGTGGGAGTCCAACAAATCTACAGTAGCCCACAAGGGGAAATGGTGAGATGCATGATCATGAGCTAGGGGGGCAATATTAGCTGCCAGATAATAAGACCGGAGATTTGGAACAGGCAACCCACCCTCACTCCTTCGCGCAAATAAGATACTAATTCTGGGTCGAGAAGAACTCCAAATGAAGGACAAAAGTTTTCGCTGATGGATACGCAATATATGCGAAGGAACAGGAACTGGTAAAACGCAAAATAAATACAATAATTTAGGGAGATAGGTCATACAGATCGCATTGATTCTGCCGAACCATGAAAGCGGGTAATGAGACCAGGAGGACAACATCTCAGTCAGCTCGTGGAAGACAGTGGGGAAAATTAGCCCGGTATAGTCCTTCATATGTTGGGGTGAGCTTAATTCCTAGATATGGTAGGACCAAACTGAAAAGGGAACGAATGTTTCAAAGTAGCCAAAAGTGATGGTGGGAGAGTAATTGACATAGCTTTTGATTTGGCAGGATTGACATGAAGACCCGAAAGAATTGCAAAGGAATCCAGAACCGCAAATAAATTTGGCAAAGTAACCCCCGGATTCGTGATTGACAACAGGATATCATCTGCGAACAGAGACAACTTATTTTGGGAGCCGGCCACATCAATCCCCTTAATATCAGGATGCATGCGAATGGCTTCTGCCAACGGTTCCAAGGCTAAGATAAAAAGTATTGAACCTTTCCAAAATCAACCTTCTGATTTCCCCCCCAGCTTCCCCCCCCCCTCCATCATCAATGCCACCATCAGTCCCACCCCACAAGCCAAAGTCCTAGGTGTCACTCTAGACTCAGACCTGTCCTTCCAACCTCATGTCCACTCGTTGGCAAACTCATGCCGGCTCCACCTCCACAACATCTCCAAAATACTTCGTTCCTAACCCCAGACACTAAACAACTCGTTCACTCCCTTATTATCTCACGCCTGGACTACTGCAACTCCCTCCTCACCGGCCTACCTCATCGCTTCATCGTCAGTATCCTGAACTCAGCGGCCAGACTCATCCACCTTACCAACTATCCGCTTCTGCCACCCCCCTCTGTCATTCCCTCCACTGGCTCCTGATTGCCCAACGCATTAAATTCAAACTACTAACACAGACATACAAAGCCATTCATAATGCTGCCCCAAACTACCTCACCGACATGATACCGAAATACCACCCAACCCGTAATCTTCACTCCTCACAAGACCTCCTACTTTCTAGCTCCCTGGTCTCCACCTCCCACGCCCGACTGCAGGACTTCTCCAGGACTTCCCCCATCCTCTGGAACTCACTACCCCAATCCATCAGACTGTCACCTACCCTCCTCACCTTTTTAGATGCTCCCTGAAAACCCATCTCTTCAGGGAAGCCTACCCCACCCTCACCTAACAGCCGTTCTCCTCCACTCCTCCTACCACTCCATCCCCCACAGCCACTTCCTCCTGTACCACTATCCCCTCCCTCCTAGATTGTAAGCTCAAAAGAGCAGGGCCCTCGAACCCCTCGTGTATTGTATTGTCACTGTATTGTCTCATGTTCTGTCTCCCACTATAATGTACAGCGCTGAGCAAACTTTTTAGCGCTATATAAATACTTTATAATAATAATAAAAGTATGGGGGAAAGCAGACAACCTTGCCTAGTACCCCTGGCAACCGAGAACGTGGAGGACTCGAATCCATAGTATTTAAGGTTTGCTTGAGGGGATGTACATAGCGAAGAGATCCATCGTAGGAACGAGGGACCAAAGCCAAAGCGGTTAAGGACCGATAAAAGATAAGGCCAGGATAAAGTGTCGAAGGCCTTGTTGATATATAAAGATAGGAGCATCATATCAATTTTGCGAGTATGAGCCAAATGTAATTTTAAAATACGTCTGATGGCATCTCCGGCTTGTCTGTGAGGAACAAATCCCACCTGGTCCCCTTTTATCAGACGAGAAAGGAAAGAATTCAGTCGAGTGGCCAAAATTTTGGTAAGGATCTTCATATCAATGTTAATAAGAGAAATAGGCCTCTAATTTGCCCAGGAAGAGTGATCTCGATCCGGTTTAGGGATCATAACCACATTTGCGGTTAAAGAGTCCGGGGAAAAGTTTGAACCTCCCTTCACTGCATTGAACATATCAGCAAGGTGAAGGGAAAGCACGTCAGCTAATTTCTTGTAGCATAGTACCTGTCAGGGCCTGGACTTGAACCTGGGACTTCTACTGTGTCAGGCAGTAACTCTTCTCACTGAGCTACCTAGGATGCTGGACAACACTCTGCCTCATCTATTGGATAATCCTGCCTTGTGCCTTGTTTGCTCTTGAACTTTGAACTCCTTGATCCTCCCATGAACTTCCTATATAAGCCATGTCCTTGGACTTCCTCCTTGCCAGATTATTGTGCCTTTCCAGCCAATATCCCGCTACTGTTCCTGCTGCTGTCTACACCTCCGCTACTGATCTTTGGCTTGTTCCTGACCACGATTTCGTCTCATCCTAACGTACTACGATTGATCTGCTACCATTTGTGACCGACCCTTGGCTTGTGACCGACTCTGCTTTCGTCTGATCCCTAACCTGTTGATCCGCTATTGGTTCCCAGTCTACTCATTCCCTGGTGGGGTGATCCTGAGATCTGCGACCTGGTATTAACACGCAGCCCAATCCATCTCCACCATTAGGAGCTCTGGTGAATACCGGTTAATACTTAGACCCCGCACCTCAGGTGAGCCTGCGTCATTCCCAGGGTGACCTGCTGGTGTACCTATCCTGCTGGTTCCAGGTAAGCCTTTTACTGCTATAGCAACTGGTCTCTGAACCTGACCTTACACCGTGACAGTACCATGAATCCATCTGGACCTGGGTGTTTGCCCGTCTTCAGGTCTGCTATGCATTGCAAAACCTCTGATATTTGGATATCACGGTCCATCAAGTCCTTATGAGCCGGAGTCAAAGTAGGCAAGGACAAACGAGATAAAAAGTCAGAAATTGACTGAGGATCAGCCCATGTGGGATCAGTGTAAAGTCTGGCAAGTCGATCCCGGAACTCCTCCAAAACCGCTACAGGATTACTTGTGAGAGTATTGTGATGAGTGCGTAAAGAAATCGGTTTGGGGTGATGTGTAAAAGAACGTAATCTACGAGCCAACATGGAGCCTGGTTTGTTTGTTTTACTATACCACTTCTGGCGTGTCCAGCGTAAGGAGCGCTCAGCTTCATCGGTTAAATAAAGATCCAGTTCTAAGCAAGCCTGATCCAACAATCTACGGTTCGACGGGGTAGGTAACTATTTAAATTGAGCTGATGCGGAAGCTAACTTTGATTCCAACTGACACTGTTTAAGCTGCCTTTCCTTCTTTTGCCTTGAAGCTATCTGGATAATATGTCCCCTAAGAACAGCCTTGTAAGCTTCCCATAACGCCACCGAAGAAGAGACAGAACCCGAGTTTTGCTGGAAATATTCCTGAGATTTGCGCAGTAGTTCTGCCTGAATCTCCTTCAGCGAAAGCAGGGAGTCATTCATTGTCCACAAAGAATAAGCCGACTTACAGAGAAGAGATCGACAGACCACCAAAATGGGCTCATAATCAGACCATGGAACCGTAAGGATAGAGACAGAGAGAACCAAAGGGAGATGTTTACGTGATACAAAAGCATGATCAGTTCTGGAATGAGAATAATGAGGGTGAGAATAATAAGTATAGTCTTTCCCCCCCGGGGATGAAATTCACGCCCTAGATCTACCAGGTCATGGGTACTTAACGTACGTACAAAGGACTTAGCTGATGCAGAAGGGTCAGGTTGCTCTGCTGGATATTTATCTAATGCGGGATTTAACACTAAATTGGAGTCCCCTGCCATCAAGAGAGTACCCCGTTGATGTATAGCTAAGAGGGAACAGAGGTGTGACAGAAAAGGTCCAGGGTTGACATTGGGAGCATAGTAGGACATTATGGTAACTTCTATACGTTGGATCGTGCCCTGAAGTAGAAGGTATCTACCATTGGGATCAGCAATACGCTTCACACAGAAAAACTGAGTTTTGCTATGGAAGGCAACTAGCACCCCTCTCTGTTTAGTGGGGCCAGTAGCCTGAAATATCTGATTGTAGCGTGCATCAAAATATTTTGGGGCAGAAGTAGTTGAGAAATTAGTTTCTTGCAGACAAGCAATGTCAGTTTGATGAAACTTAAATATCTTTACCCATTTCTGCGGAGAGTTCATCCCCTGAACATTCAGAGATAACCATTTCAACGACATAGTGATTTGAAAGAAAAAAGGTCAGATCCGCCGTGATTCCCGGGAGCCCTGAAAATTTTTTTACAAAAACACAAAACACACATGACAAGAGACAGAGACAAAGAAAAGGAGGTGGAGAAGAAAGAAGAAAACAAGAAGACATCTGATATACAAGCAATATATCTATGAAACAATAAGATTACTACAAACATCATAATAATCAACTGTGGGTAAAATACCCACATAGAGGCTGGGTAGCGGGCGGGACAAAAAAAACAGACCGCTAGCCAGCTCAGAGGTGGACACGATAGTCCACCGGGACAACTCAACATTAATAAAAAAAATATAGAAGTATTATGCAAACAACTTAGGCTAATACACCTGTGAGTGAGTGGTCAACAAGAAACTCGCAAGACAACGAAAATCTCAACCAATCAGAGCGGAGAAAAGAAAAAGAAAAAAAAAAAAAGGGGGGGAGCCTGAGATTCACTCTGGCTTGGAAGAGGTAAAACACATGAAGGTTATGAGTCCCTCAGACCTGCGGATGTTGTAGCCTCCCCATTCGGGGAGTGGGACAAATCTAGATTCAAATCCAGAAAAAAAGATCCACATGTGATGAAGCTGTATACTGACGGCCAGCCACTAAATATCAAGTCGCGGAGACTTCCTAAAAACGCTGGGCCTGTAGAGATCGAAGGGCCTGAGAGCTACTCTGACTTAGAGAAGAAGATTTAGAATGGGAATTCCAAGGGCGTGTAGAGACTGTAGCCTCCTCACTCTGGGAGTGTGGCAACTCCAAATTAAGCTCCCGAAAGTGACGGCGAAGATCCTCTGGTGAAGAAGCCGGGAACTGACGACCTTGGAAGGAGAATGAGAGCTTGAAAGGGAAGCCCCATCTATACTTGATATCAGCTGAATGAAGAATCTGGAGATAGGGTCTCAAAGTATGACGCTTGGCAATCGTAGCTGGGGACAAATCCGCAAACAGATGAATAAAGTGACCCCGGAATTCCAAAACTGGACGGTTCCGAGCTGCCTGTAACAGACGCTCTTTAGTGTGGTAAAAGTGGAATTTAATAATAATGTCTCTGGGAGGACCCTCCGTGGGCTTAGGAGCTAAAGCTCTATGGATACGGTCAAACTTCAAACGCTCCAGGGGAATCTCAAGAGCCAACTCATGGAAAAGAGCAGTAGCAGTACCCTGTAGGTCGGTGATTACCTTGGGGACTCCGCGGATGCGGAGATTATCTCTGCGGGCCCTATTCTCAGCGTCTTCCAGTTTATCATTTAAAGTGTCCAACTCAGCATGTACAGTCAGGTCCATCAATATTGGGACATTGACACAATTCTAACATTTTTGGCTCTATACACCACCACAATGGATTTGAAATGAAAGGAACAAGATGTGCTTTAACTGCAGACTGTCAGCTTTAATTTGAGGGTATTTACATCCAAATCAGGTGAACGGTGTAGGAATTACAACAGTTTGCATATGTGCCTCCCACTTGTTAAGGGACCAAAAGTAATGGGACAATTGGCTTCTCAGCTGTTCCACGGCCAGGTGTGTGTTATTCCCTCATTATCCCAATTACAATGAGCAGATAAAAGGTCCAGAGTTCATTTCAAGTGTGCTATTTGCATTTGGAATCTGTTGCTGTCAACTCTCAAGATGAGATCCAAAGAGCTGTCACTATCAGTGAAGCCATCATTAGGCTGAAAAAACAAAACAAACCCATCAGAGAGATAGCAAAAACATTAGGTGTGGCCAAAACAACTGTTTGGAACATTCTTAAAAACAAGGAACGCACCGGTGAGCTCAGCAACACCAAAAGACCCGGAAGACCACGGAAAACAACTGTGGTGGATGACCGAAGAATTCTTTCCCTGGTGAAGAAAATACCCTTCACAACAGTTGGCCAGATCAAGAACACTCTCCAGGAGGTAGGTGTATGTGTGTCAAAGTCACCAATCAAGAGAAGACTTCACCACAGTGAATACAGAGGGTTCACCACAAGATGGAAACCATTGGTGAGCCTCAAAAACAGGAAGGCCAGATTAGAGTTTGCCAAACGACATGTAAAAAAGCCTTCAAAGTTCTGGAACAACATCCTATGGACAGATGAGACCGACATCAACTTGTACCAGAGTGATGGGAAGAGAAGAGTATGGAGAAGGAAAGGAACTGCTCATGGTCCTAAGCATACCACCTCATCAGTGAAGCATGGTGGTGGTAGTGTCATGGCGTGGGCATGTATGGCTGCCAATGGAACTGCTTCTCTTGTATTTATTGATGATGTGACTGCTGACAGAAAGCAGCCGGATGAATTGTGAAGTGTTTCGGGAATATTATCTGCTCATATTCAGCCAAATGCTTCAGAACTCATTGGACGCTTCACAGTGCAGATGGACAATGACCCAAATCAGACTGCAAAAGCAACCAAAGAAGTGGAATGTTCTGCAATGGCCAAGTCCATCACCTGACCTGAATCCGATTGAGCATTTCACTTGCTGAAGACAAAACTGAAGGGAAAATGCCCCAAGAACAAGCAGGAACTGAAGACAGTTGCAGTAGAGGCCTGGCAGAGCATCACCAGGGATGAAACCCAATGTCTGGTGATGTCTATGCGTTCCACACTTCAGGCTGTAATTGACTGCAAAGGATTTGCAACCAAGTATTAAACAGTGAAAGTTTGATTTATGATTATTATTCTGTCCCATTACTTTTGGTCCCTTAACAAGTGGGAGGCAAATATGAAAACTGTTGTAATTCCTACACCGTTCACCTGATTTGGATGTAAATGCCTCAAATTAAAGCTGACAGTCTGCAGTTAAAGCACATCTTGTTTGTTTCATTTCCAATCCATTGTGGTGGTATATAGAGCCAAAAATGTTAGAATTGTGTCCATGTCCCAATATTTATGGACCTGACTGTAGATCATCCACCTCCTGTTCATGACCTCCAAGACCGTAGTCGCCAGATCCATACGTTGTTCTAATTGATGAGCGTGAAGGCCCAATTCTTTTAAGCCTCTCACCAGATAAGAAGATAATTTACGGGAGGCAACTGTAATCTCCTCTCGCACTATAGCACGGAATATGTGTAGTAAGGCTTCGGGATTTTGTTCAAGAGGGTCAGCCATCCCCGATGGGAATTGCCACTGACTATCTCCATCAGACTCAGGGTCTCCTGGAAGCTGAGTGTTGTCATCAGGCTCAGGCGGGCTAGGTGTTAGCTTAGTGACGTGGCCCTGTGGAGGGGATTGCTGTTGAGCCCGATGTTTAGGTTTGGTACGCGGAGTACGATGCATTGTTAGGAGAAGTCCAGAGGGTTCCAAATCGCCTTCAATCTATTGGAGTAATACACTAGGGTGTAGAAGCCCAATTGCCAAGATAAATATTCCGGTGGCACGGCACAGGGAGATCACTTAGTCATCTTCCCCTGGCGCGTGTGCGTGTCCCTCTCCGGGGATGCGTTCACATAAGATCCATTATGATAATACAGCCAGTGAAATGTGGGTGGCTATGATGACTAGGCCAGGTGTACAGTCATTGTGAAGGCTGCCAAAAGGTGCTTCTCCCTCTATCCAGGACCACCCCCCCCCCACTAAGTTAGGTCTCCAGTGCCTTGCTGGGATTTTGTAGGGGCTTGGTGTGGTCCTCGGGACCGACAGAAGAGCCAGGGGGACCCACTCAGGCTGTCCCAGTATCTGACCTGTTTATGAGGTCCATTGGGCAGAGCGGTAGCGTATCGTGCCAGCCGCGGAGTCAGGAAAGACCGCCCAAAATTGTAGCATTTCAAATATTTGTCAATATATTTGGGAAGAATATTTTAAAAATATATTTCAAATATATTTTTCTTCCATGTGGGCTATGACGGTCTAATGATGCGATTAGCCACTGCTAATCCAATCGCAAGCCTTCTAGACCCCATGAAAAGAAGAAAGGGAGCCCATGCTGCGCACAGAGGGTTCCACCCTCCAGGGAGAATGGTGAGCTGTGGGATAGAGCACCACTTAGCCACGTACTACTGACCTCTGAACTTTGGGCCACTTACTACTAGATTCCGATATCGGTGCCGGAACTAAGCATTATGCACGAGTACTTGTAGTCGGGAAAATGCTCCGATACCTAAAACCGATACCTTTGCGGTGCGATTGGAGCCCACGCAAACTGAATGGGCTCAAATCGCACTGCAAAGAATCACATGCAGTTTGAGACGGAATGCGGCGCGATTCCTCTCCGATCACATGCGTTTTCCCGCACCGCTCCTGTGTGAACCCACATAGCGACTTCAGCCTGGGTTTACACAGCGGGAAAACCCTCATGCGATTTAGATAGGATTCGCTCCACGTTCCTGTTCAAATCACATGTGATTCGTTGCAGTGTGATTGGATCCCATTTATTTTGTATGGGCTCAAATCGCACTGCAAAGGTATCGGTATTCATACTCGCTGGGGAAAAAAAAGAGGTATCGGTGCATCCCCAATTACTGCTGCCCCCTGAACTCTAAACTTGATTGCAGTGGAGGCATTCCCCGCCCTACAGCTGCATGTAGGCATATTAGACATGTGCAGTTCGTTTAGTTCCGAATCAAAATTCGGACAAATTATTCATTCAGAGATTTGAATGTCTCCAAATTACAATAGTAACGGATTTAAAGGAATCTGAAATAATAAAAACAAAATTTGGCCGATATTTTAATCTATTCGAATGTGAAAACACATTCGGAAGCAAATTCAAAAACCAGTTTGAATTTGAAAGAGGAATAGAATAAAATAAAAAAAAGAACATAAATAAAGAAATAGAAAAGAAAGAACAGAAAATAAAAAAAATAGAATAGGAAAGAAAAGAAAAGAATAGTAGAAAAAGGAACATAATAGAAAATAAAAAATAGAAAAAAAGAATACAGTAGAAAAAAACAGAGTATAACAGAGCAAAATAGAATAGAAAATAAGGGAATAGAAAAGAATAGAATAGAAAAAAAAAAAAAAATAAAAAATAGAAATAGCAAAGAATAGAACAGAAAAGAATATAAAAGATTATAATAGAAAATCAAATAATAGAAAAAAAAGAAAAGAAAAAAAAAATAGAATCAATTAGAATAGAAAAAAATATTAGAATAGAAAATAAAAGAATAGAATAGAAAAAATAGAGTAAAATAGAGCAAAATAAACAGAAAATAAAGGAATAGAATCAATTAGAATAGAAAAGATTAGAACAGAATATCAAAGAATAGAACAGAAAGGAAAAGAAAATATTATAATAGAAAATCAAATAATAGAATAGTAAAGAATAATAAATAAATTAGAATAGAATAGAAAAGATTAGAATAGAAAATCAAAATATAGAGTAGAAAAAAATAGAGTAAAAAAAAGCAAAATAAAAATAAAAATAAAGGAATATAATAAAAAAGAATAGAATAGAATATCAAAGAATAGAATAGAAATAATAAATCAATTAAACTGGAAAAGATTAGAATAAAATATCAAAGAAGAGAATAGAAAGGATTATAATAGAAAAAAAGACTAAATAGAAAAAGAATAAAATCAATTAGAATAGAATAGAAAAGATTAGAATAGAATAGAAAATCAAAGACTAAAATAGAAAATAATAGAGTAAAATAGAATGGAAAATAAAGGAATATAATAAATTAGAATAGAATAGAATGTCAAAGAATAGAATCAATTAGAATAGAATACTAATGCATTGGTAGGAGGGCAGGGGATAAAATGAAAAGATTAATGTTTTTGATACTGTGTGTATGTTTTTATAAATTATGTATTTAACTTGTTAATCTGAAAAATTAATAAATATTTATATTTAAAAAAGAATGGGATATCAAAGTACAGAAAAGAAAAAAAAAGAAATGATTAGAATAGAAAAAAAAAAGAATAGAATAAAAATAATAGAGTAAAGCAGAGCAAAATAAAGTAGAAAATAAAGGAATAAAAAAAATTAGAATAAAAATAATGAAAAAATAAATAGAAAAAAATAGAATGAATTAGAAAAGAAAAATCAAAGAATAGAATAGAAAATAATAGAGTAAAGTAATAAAAAATAAAGTAGAAAATAAAGGAATAGAATAAATTAGAATAGAAAAAATATCAAAAAATAGAAGAGAAAATAATAGAATGAATTAGAATAGAATAGAAAATAATAGAGTAAAGCAGAACAAAAAGTAGAAAATAAAGGAATAGAATAAATTAGAATAGTATATAATATCAAGGAATAGAATAGAAAAGAATATAATCAATTAGAATAGAAAAATCAAAGAATAGAATAGCAAATAATAGAGTAAAGCAGAGCAAAATAAAGTAGAAACTAAAGGAATAGAATAAATTAAAAATAGAAATAGTATAGAATATCAAAGAATAGAATAGAAAAGAATAGAATCAAATAGAATAGAATAGAATAGAAAAAAAAAAATTAGATTAGAAAATCAAAGAATAGAATATAAAAAATAAAGAGTAAAGCAGAGCAAAATAGAACAGAAAATAAAGGAATGGAATCAATTAGAATAGAAAAGAATATAATAGAAAATCAAAGACTAGAATAGAAAATAAAATAGAATAAAAATAGAATGAAAAATAAAGGAATATAACAAATTAGAATAGAACAGAATGTCAAAGAATAGAATCAAAATAGAATAGAATAAAAAGATTAGATTAGAAAATCAAATAATAGAATAGAAAACAAACAGGATAGAATAAATCAAAGCAAAATAGAACAGAAAAATAAAGCAATAGAATCAATTAGAATATAAAAGATTACAATAGAAAATCAAAGAATAGAATAGAAAATAATAAAATCAATTAGAATAGAATATCAAAGAATAGAATAGAATCAATTAGAATAGAAAAGATTAGAATAAACTATCAAAGAAGAGAATAGAAAGGATTATAATAGAAAATCAAAGACTAGAATCGAAAAAGAATAGAATGAATTAGAATAGAATAGAAAAGATTAGAATAGAATAGAAAATAATAGAGTAAAATAGAATGGAAAATAAAGGAATATAATAAATTAGAATAGAACAGAATGTCAAAGAATAGAATCAATTAGAATAGAATACAAAAGATTAGATTAGAAAATCAAATAATAGAATAGAAAACAATAAAGTAAATCAAAGCAAAATAGAACAGAAAATAAAGCAATAGAATCATTTAGAATAGAAAAGATTAGAATAGAAAATCAAAGAACAGAATAGAAAATAATAGAGTAAAACAGAGTAAATTAGAACAGAAAATAAAGGAATAGAATAAATTAGAATAGAATAGAATATCAAAGACTAGAATAGAAAAGATTAGAATAGAGAATCAAAGAATAGAATAGTATATAAAAACAATAGAATAAAATACATTAGAATAGAAAAGAATAGAATGGATTAGAAAAGACTGCAATACTTCTCTGTGGTGACATGAGTAGTGATCAGCAAAGGCTCCCACTGTGAAAATGTGTTCCGGCAACTCCTCAGAGAGCCCGTTTACCATGGAGGGTGGATTATGGATTTATTGGAATTATTTTCAAATCCGTTCGATATTTACAATTCGGTCGAATTCGAACAAGCGAAACGAATTCCGAAAAACGAATTCAACTAACGGAACGAAACAAAATGAGCCAAATAATGACACAAAACGTATTTCTTCATTTTGCACGTCTGATACACATCCCTGGTGTATGTGCGGCTGCATGGCAGGAATGCCTCGGCCACTTATGATTGGCCGTCCACAGTCACATAATACATATAGATATCAAAGAAGAAAAGGTGAGCGAAGGGATGCTCCGCCCCCCGAATTGTAGCGAGAAGAATGACATCTCCTCTGGGACTTTCTTGCAGCCAAACAGAGAGACAACCAATAGAAACAGAAATATAAAATCAATCTTTTATTATGCAAAACACAAAAAGAATTGGATAGAGATGAACGCTCCGATCTCTCTACAGAATTGTACATACCGTCATGATCACATCACACAAGATTTTCTGCCGCATTTCGACTAACTCCTATGCCAGCCATAGACGGGTTGAAAGTCGGACGAATTTCGCACCATTAGTGGGTTAATTGGTCGGCTGGTTTTCGGGGTTTTGGCACATTTTTTTTATCGGTAAAAGTTGGAAAACAAAATGGGCCAATTTTGCCAATCGCCCCGATTTCCCGGCAATGATGGCCAAATTGGCAGATCGTTTTACCAATAAAAAATCTGCGCATGAGCCGGGACCTGGAAGAAGAAGAATTCCAGTCCGCTATTATATTTGACATGAAAGTCTTGCGGTTGCAACAATGTATCTATTTGTATCCGAATAAAACCACCTGTATCCGAAATGGATACAAATGGATACATTGTTGCAACCGCAATACTATACTTTTCATGTCAAATATAATAGCGGAGCTCTCTGCAGGGACAGAAGTAATTAAATGCCGGCCGTAGATGGGACAAAAATCGGCCGATTTATTTTACCATTGGTGGTAACGTTGGCCGATCAAACGACCAATTTTTCGTTTTTTTTTTATTTAAACGGACGCATTTTGACCCGTCTATGACCTGCGTTAGTCTTCATCAGGGGAAGAAAAAAGCATTCATTACCAGAGTAAAAGGTACATCTGCCCTAAGCCCTGGTTCACACTAACGCGGTGCAGGAAACGCTGCAAATCCTGTGCGTTTCCCGCACCGCATTGCAATAACATGCGATCTGGTACAGGTGTCAAATAACGACGCCCCAAAACAGATCACAAAACGCAGTGCGATTATCAGAATTCGCATTGCATGAGTGCGAACACTTGTGCGATGCCAATCAGTAGTGGAAAAAAAAAGAGTCCTGCACCTTTTTTGGAGCGGATGCGATTTGAGTCATACAAAATGTATCACTCAAATCGCATGTGATTTGTGCAGGAATCCGGTGCAGTTCCTGCATGAATCACATGCGATGTGCCGCACAGTGTGAACCCGGGCTGAAGGACCCTCTGCCTTGAGTGAGGACTAAATGAATGAAAGCCACAAATGCAGGTATAGAACTCCTTTACAAAACAAAAATTGGGCCGGGGGGGGGGGGGGGGGCATGAGTCCATCTTCCTCCTATTGTGGCTAAATCCAACATCCTCAGTACATGGCTTGATATAGATTTTGTTGTGGTTGTTGGCGTCTCTGGCCGGTTCTGTCCAATCATCTGGGCTCTCTGTGGGATCCCTCGGCCAGTCCTACATGGAAGAAAAATATATTTCAAATGCTACTATTTGGGCCGTATTCAATATATTGAAAGACGTATTTCAATAAATATATATATATATATATATATACACTACATGTTGAAATGCGTTTTTTATATATTACAAAATATTTGAAAAATCTTTTTTAAAATATATATTTTTTAAACATATTCTTCAGATTTTTTTAACATGCAGGTGAAACTCGAAAAATGAGAATCTGGAGCATTCATTCATTTATTTCAGTGCAGCAACTTAAAAGGTGAAACTAATATATGAGACTCATTCCATGCAAAGCAAGATAGTTCCAGCCGTGATTTGTCATCATTGTGATGATTATGGCTTACAGCTCATGAAAACCCCAAATCCACAATCTCAGAAAATGAGAATATTGTGAAAAGGTGGAATATTCTCGGCTCAAAGTGTCCCACTAATCAGCTCATTCAGCCATAACACCTGCAAAGGGTTCCTGAGCCTTTAAATGGTCTCTCTGTCTGGTTCAGTAGGAATCCCAATCATGGGAAAGACTGCTGACCTGACACCATCACTGACACCCTCCATAAGGAGGGAAAGCCTCAAAAGGGAATTGCAGAAGAAGTTGGATGTTCCCAAAGTGCTGTATCAAAGCACATTAATAGAAAGTTATGTGGAAGGGAAAAGTCTGGAAGAAAAAGCAGCAGGGATGACCGCAGCCTGGAGAGGATTGTCAGGAAAAGGCCACTCAAAAGTGTTTGGGGACTTTCACAAGGAGTGGACTGAGGCTGGAGTCAGTGCATCAAGAGCCACCACACACAGACGGATCCTGGACATGGGCTTCAAATGTCGTATTCCTCTTGTCAAGCCGCTCCTGAACAACAAACAACGTCAGAAGCGTCTTACCTGGGTTAAAGAAAAACAGACCTGCTCTGTTGCTCAGTGGTCCAAAGTCCTTTTTTCTGATGAGAGCAACTTTTGCATTTCATTTGGAAACCAAGGACCCCGAGTATGGAGGAAGAATGGGATGGAGAGGCCAAGGACCCCGAGTATGGAGGAAGAATGAGAGAGCCCAAGGACCCCGTGTATGGAGGAAGAATGGAGAGGCCCAAGGACCCCGAGTATGGAGGAAAGAATGGAGAGGCCCAAGGACCCCAAGTATGGAGGAAGAATGGAGAGGCCCAAGGACCCCGAGTATGGAGGAAGAATGGAGAGGCCATAGGACCCCCGAGTATGGAGGAAGAATGGAGAGGCACATAGGACCCCGAGTATGGAGGAAGAATGGAGAGGCCCAAGGACCCCGAGTATGGAGGAAGAATGGAGAGGCCCAGGACCCCGAGTATGGAGGAAGAATGGAGAGGCCCAAGGACCCCGAGTATGGAGGAAGAATGGACAGGCCCAAGGACCCCGAGTATGGAGGAAGAATGGAGAGGCACAAGGACCCAGAGTATGGAGGAAGAACGGAGAGGTACAAGGACCTCGAGTATGGAGGCCCAAGAACGAGAGAGGTACAAAGGACCCCGAGTATGGAGGAAGAATGGAGAGGCACAAGGACCCCGAGTACGGAGGAAGAATGGAGAGGCCAAGGACCCCGAGTATGGAGGAAGAATGGAGGAAGGCCCCAAGGACCCCGAGTATGGAGGAAGAATGGAGAGGCACAAAGGACCCCGAGTATGGAGGAAGAATGGAGAGGCACAAGGACCCGAGTATGGAGGAAGAATGGAGAGGCCCAAGGACCCCGAGTATGGAGGAAGAATGGAGAGGCCCAAGGACCCCGAGTATGGAGGAAGAATGGAAGAGGCCCAAGGACCCCGAGTATGGAGGAAGAATGGAGAGGCACAAGGACCCCGAGTATGGAGGAAGAATGGAGAGGCCCAAGGACCCCGAGTATGGAGGAAAAATGGAGAGGCCCAAGGACCCCCGAGTATGGAGGAAGAATGGAGAGGCCCAAGGACCCCGAGTATGGAGGAAGAATGGAGAGGCCAAGGACCCCGAGTATGGAGGAAGAATGGAGAGGCCCAAGGACCCCGAGTATGGAGGAAGAATGGAGAGGCCCAAGGACCCCGAGTATGGAGGAAGAATGGAGAGGCCCAAGGACCCCGAGTATGGAGGAAGAATGGAGAGGCCCAAGGACCCCGAGTATGGAGGAAGAATGGAGAGGCACAAGGACCCCCGAGTATGGAGGAAGAATGGAGAGGCCCAAGGACCCCGAGTATGGAGGAAGAATGGAGAGGCCCAAGGACCCCGAGTATGGAGGAAGAATGGAGAGGCCCAAGGACCCCGAGTATGGAGGAAGAATGGAGAGGCACAAGGACCCCGAGTATGGAGGAAGAATGGAGAGGCCCAAGGACCCCGAGTATGGAGGAAGAATGGAGAGCCCCAAGGACCCCGAGTATGGAGGAAGAATGGAGAGGCCAAGGACCCCGAGTATGGAGGAAGAATGGAGAGGCACAAAAGGACCCCGAGTATGGAGGAAGAATGGAGAGGCACAAGGACCCCGAGTATGGAGGAAGAATGGAGAGGCCCAAGGACCCCGAGTATGGAGGAAGAATGGAGAGGCCCAAGGACCCAGAGTATGGAGGAAGAACGGAGAGGCACAAAGACCCCAGAGTACGAGGAAGAATGGAGAGGCACAAGGACCCCGTGTACGAAGGAAGAATGGACAGGCCCAAGGACCCCGAGTATGGAGGAAGAATGGAGAGGCACAAGGACCCAGAGTATGGAGGAAGAATGGAGAGGCAAGGACCCCAGAGTATGGAGGAAGAATGGAAGAGGCACAAGGACCCCGTGTACGAAGGAAGAATGGAGAGGCCAAGGACCCCGAGTATGGAGGAAGAATGGAGAGGCCCAAGGACCCCTCCGAGTATGGAGGAAAATGAGAGGCCCAAGGACCCCGAGTATGGAGGAAGAATGGAGAGGCACAAGGACCCCGAGTATGGAGGAAGAATGGAGAGGCCCAAGGACCCCGAGTATGGAGGAAGAATGGAGAGGCCCAAGGACCCCGAGTATGGAGGAAGAATGGAGAGGCCCAAGGACCCCGAGTATGGAGGAAGAATGGAGAGGCCCAAGGACCCCGAGTATGGAGGAAGAATGGAGAGGCACAAGGACCCCGAGTATGGAGGAAGAATGGAGAGAGGCCCAAGGACCCCGAGTATGGAGGAAGAATGGAGGAGGCCAAGGACCCCGAGTATGGAGGAAGAATGGAGAGGCCCAAGGACCCCGAGTATGGAGGAAGAATGGAGAGGCCCAAGGACCCCGAGTATGGAGGAAGAATGGAGAGGCCCAAGGACCCCGAGTATGGAGGAAGAATGGAGAGGCCCAAGGACCCCGAGTATGGAGGAAGAATGGAGAGGCCCAAGGACCCCGAGTATGGAGGAAGAATGGAGAGGCACAAGGACCCCGAGTATGGAGGAAGAATGGAGAGGCACAAGGACCCCGAGTATGGAGGAAGAATGGAAGGCCCAAGGACCCCGAGTATGGAGGAAGAATGGAGAGGCACAAGGACCCCGAGTATGGAGGAAGAATGGAGAGGCACAAAGGACCCCGAGTATGGAGGAAGAATGGAGAGGCCCAAGGACCCCCGAGTATGGAGGAAGAATGGAGGCCCAAGGACCCCGAGTATCGGAGGAAGAATGGACCCAAGGACCCAGAGTATGGAGGAAGAATGGAGAGGCACAAGGACCCCGAGTATGGAGGAAGAATGGAGAGGCACAAGGACCCCGAGTACGGAGGAAGAATGGAGAGGCCAAGGACCCCGAGTATGGAGGAAGAATGGAGAGGCCCAAGGACCCCGAGTATGGAGGAAGAATGGAGAGGCACAAAGGACCCAGAGTATGGAGGAAGAATGGAGAGGCACAAAGACCCCGTGAGTACGGAGGAAGAATGGAGAGGCACAAGGACCCCGTGTACGAAGGAAGAATGGAGAGGCCCAAGGACCCCGAGTATGGAGGAAGAATGGAGAGGCACAAGGACCCAGAGTATGGAGAGAAGAATGGAGAGGCACAAGGACCCCAGAGTACGGAGGAAGAATGGAGAGGCACAAGGACCCCGTGTACGAAGGAAGAATGGAGAGGCCCAAGGACCCCGAGTATGGAGGAAGAATGGAGAGGCCAAAGGACCCCGAGTATGGAGGAAGAACGGAGAGGCACAAGGACCCCAGAGTACGGAGGAAGAATGGAGAGGCACAAGGACCCCGAGTACGGAGGAAGAATGGACGAGGCCAAGGACCCCGAGTATGGAGGAAGAATGGAGAGGCCCAAGGACCCGAGTATGGAGGAAGAATGGAGAGGCACAAGGACCCCGAGTATGGAGGAAGAATGGAGAGGCACAAGGACCCCCGAGTATGGAGGAAGAATGGAGAGGCCCAAGGACCCCGAGTATGGAGGAAGAATGGAGAGGCCCAAGGACCCCGAGTATGGAGGAAGAATGGAGAGGCCCAAGGACCCCGAGTATGGAGGAAGAATGGGAGGCACAAGGACCCCGAGTATGGAGGAAGAATGGAGAGGCCCAAGGACCCCGTAGTATGGAGGAAGAATGGAGAGGCCCAAGGACCCCGAGTATGGAGGAAGAATGGAGAGGCCCAAGGACCCCGAGTATGGAGGAAGAATGGAGAGGCCCAAGGACCCCGAGTATGGAGGAAGAATGGAGAGGCCCAAGGACCCCGAGTATGGAGGAAGAATGGAGAGGCCCAAGGACCCCCGAGTATGGAGGAAGAATGGAGAGGCCCAAGGACCCCGAGTATGGAGGAAGAATGGAGAGGCCAAGGACCCCGAGTATGGAGGAAGAATGGAGAGGCCCAAGGACCCCGAGTATGGAGGAAGAATGGAGAGGCCCAAGGACCCCGAGTACGGAGGAAGAATGGAGAGGCCCAAGGACCCCGAGTATGGAGGAAGAATGGAGAGGCCCAAGGACCCCGAGTATGGAGGAAGAATGGAGAGGCCCAAGGACCCCGAGTATGGAGGAAGAATGGAGAGGCCCTAGGACCCCGAGTATGGAGGAAGAATGGAGAGGCCCAAGGACCCCGAGTATGGAGGAAGAATGGAGAGGCCCAAGGACCCAGAGTATGGAGGAAGAACGGAGAGGCACAAAGACCCCAGAGTACGGAGGAAGAATGGAGAGGCACAAGGACCCCCGTGTACGAAGGAAGAATGGACAGG
>CATNWA010001080.1:0-33046 GCA_951230385.1 Staurois parvus | reverse complement strand
CCTAAGAATAATCAGCGATTTTTCGCCCTTTTAATGGGTTATCAATGGCTCCGGCCCCGATTTTTGTGGTTCATCCCCTTTTCGGTGATCGGAAAACACGTTGGAAAATGGTCAAATTGTACAATCGATTTTCCGAAAAGAATATGCGCATGAGCCGTGATCTGGAATGAACAGAAGTTTTCCTTCTTATACGGGGTGAACTTTATGACTTGGTCGGCCAATTTTCGAAATCATTGATGGCACCATTGGATTACCGAGCATTTTTGATTTTTCGGATGAAAAATTGTAAAGAATTCGACCCATGTATGGCCTGTATTACTCTCTCTGTCCTCTACTACCTAAATGGGGTAGTAGATGATGCATAAGGTAAGCTTATTGCTGCCATCTGCTCAGAATCCAGCTTTAAATTTAGACCATACAATATATCAGATTTGCAAGATATTACATATTGCAGTTTTAGTCTACCCCAAAATGTTTTTAGGGAATATTTTTAAATGATGCAATTTATTTGTTTTCCTGCAGAAAATATACATGTAATATTATAAAAGTTCTAACTAAACCCTTTCCCTTATGCATTTCATTCGTTTAGACATAAATACAGTCTGTTGCTTGCTGTAAAAAAAAAAGAAGGGCGAAAAAAAAAAATACTATTAAAACAATTCTGTCACTGTTGGTAACAATTAAAAACCACAATAGAAGAGGGTTTATACTCACTCGTTCTGCTCTCCATTTCTTAGTACTTCATTCTTCTGCAGACGTAGTTTCACTTTTAGCCTCCCAAGTTCTAGTTGGTGAGAACAGCTGACAGTCTATTAACCGTGTGTAAAATACCTACACGCCCCTTCCAGGTTTGCATGTGGAAATTCCAAACCATAATACGATTTTGCTGCCTTTTAGGGCTATTTCACACAGGTATTTAATTTTAAAGCAGCATTTAGTTTACATTAATACACCTATACTATTACTGAGCATTTAGAACATGTTGCATTGATGTTCAAGGCACTTAGCAACCATTGAACAGGTTGTCAGTACGGTTATGGTGCACTTGTGGTGCATTTCACTAAAAGTAAATGGAGACAGTTGTAAAGCATTATTTTAGTCTCAGCATGATGCGAAAAAAAATGTAGTAGACATGCATCTCTCCCCTATTTTTTGTAACCACTTGCCCTCCAGAGGATTTACCCCCCTTAATGACCAGGCCTCTTTGCTACTCGGCGCACACCAATTCAACTGATAATTGCGCGGTCATGCAATGCTGCACCCAAACAAATTTACATCCTTTTTTTCACACAAATAAAGCTTTCTTTCGGTGGTATTTGATCACCTGTGTAATTTTTATTTTTTGCGCTATAAACAAAAAAAGACCGAAAATTTTGAAGAAAAAACTATATTTTTTACTTTTGGCTATAAAAAATATATAGCAAACTCAAAGTTAGTTATAAATTTAGGCCAAAATGTATTCTGCTACATGTTTTTGGTAAAATACAAATAAAGAGTATATGGATTGCTTTGTGTGTGAAAGTTATAGCGTCTACAAACTATGGTGTCCGTTTATGAACCAGCAGTAATAGATCGCTGCTGAGTTCTCCGGCATTCTCGGAGAATACAGTTCTCCTGTGAATGCCGTTTATGAAGCATATGTAGATCAGTTCTCCAAACGAAGGGAGAACGGTCTACAAACGCTGGAAAACGGCTGATTTTACTATAATTTCGCGAGATTACGTAAAAGATCGGTTTACTAAACAGAGGTAAATTATCTCTGCTTAGTTTTCGGTCCCTACTATTCTCCAGCTCTGGGGTGGAGAATCTGGAGGGAGAACACAGATCTCCAGTGAAGAGCTGAATATGTTCTCTGAATGTTATAAACTGTGAATGACCAGAGAATAGCTGCGATCCTCTGAATCACAGCTATTCTCTGTGTCATAAAAGGACACCTATGGTCTATATACTGCAATTTATGACACTGTATACTGCAATTATTTTGCTATACAGACCTGCACTAGTTTAACTGACAATTGCGTGGTCATGCAATATGGTACATAAATTAAATTTATGTCCTTTTTTTCACACAAATACAATTTTTCTTTTGGTGGTATTTGATCACCTGTGTGCTCTTTATTTTTGGCGCTATAAACAAAAAAAATTTAAAAAAAATTCTCATTTTGGTCATAAAAAAAATATCCAAAAACCCTAAAAGTTTGTCATAAATTTAGGCCAAAATGTATTCTGCTACATGTTTTTTGTTTATAAAAATCCCAATAAGTGTATATTGATTGCTTTGTGTGAAAGTTATAGCATCTACAAACTATGGTATAGATAATGGAATTTACACAGCTTTTTATTTTCTGATTGCCCATCACATTTCTTGAGGTGCTAAAATACCAGGACAGTACAAACAACCCCAAATGACCCCTTTTCAGAAAGTATCTGCCGAGAGGCATATTGAGTCCATGGAAGTTTTACTTTTTTTCCACAGGTTTCTGGAAAATGACTAAAACATTTTTTTTCCTCACATAGTTGTCATTTAAATTATATATTGCTCACACGAGCCATGGGTATATGTGGAATTAAACCCCAAAATACATTCTGCTACTTCTACCGAGTATGGGGATATCACATGTGTGAGACTTTTTGGGAGCCTAGTCACATACAGGAGACTGAAATCCAATGACCACTTTGAAAGCCTGAAGGTGCGTAACTTCCTCACTACCTATCAGTTTTGGAGGCCCTGAAATGCCAGGATAGCACCAACCCCCCCCCCCCAAATGACCCCTTTTTGGAAAGTAGACAGCCCAAGGAATTTGAAAAGTGAGTATTTTTCAGATCTCATTTTTTCTCACAAGGTTTTGAACTATATAACAAGAAAACATGTTTTTTTTTATTTTCCAAAAACTTGTGGCAACAAACGAGATCTGCACAATACTCACCATGCTTCTTATCAAATTCCTTGGGTTGTCTACTTTCCAAAAAGGGGTTATTTTGGTGCTATCCTGGCATTTCAGGGCCTCCAAAACTGTGATACGTAGTCAGGAAGTGCAATAAGGAAATAAAGCCCTTTAAAAGCCTGAAGGTGCTTATTGGATTTTGGGGTCCTGTACTTGGCTTGACTGCCAAAAAGTCTCTCACATGTTGTACTCCCATACTCGGGAGAGGTATCAGAATGTATTTTGGGGATTAATTCCACATATAACAATGTCATGTGTGAGCAGTAAATCATTTAAGTGGCAATTTCGTGTAAAAAAAAATTTTTTAATTTTCATTTGTCATTTCCAAAACTTTTTTAATAAAAAAATAAATTCTTCTATTGATTCAACATGCCTCTCAACAAATAGTTTGGGGTGTCTACTTTCCAAAAAGGGGTCGTTTGGGGTGGGGGTATTTTTATGCCGAGCATTAGAAGTGTATGCCACACATCACTCACTCTTCTAACCACCTGAAGACCAAGCCTTTTCTGCCACTTTGTTCACATGAAAAAAAAAATCTGTATTTTTTGCTAGGAAATAAATTTAATAATAAAATAATTTTTTTAAGCAAACACACTAGTGCAGGGGTGGGCAACTGTGGCCCTCCAGCTGCTGGTGAACTACAAATCCCATCATGCCTCTGACTTTGGGAGTCATGCTTGTAGCTTTCAGTTTTGCAATGCCTCATGGGACTTGTAGTTCTACAACAGCTGAAGGGCCACAGTTGCCCACCCCTGCCCTAGTAAATAAAATGGTGGGTGCTGCAATTTGTTATATCACATAGCGCACGCACAGCAATTTTTCAAAAGCAAATTGTTTTTTAAAAATACACTTTTTTAATGCACAAAAACACAATATATTGACTAATTATTTGGTAACATATAAAAGGTGATGGTATGCTGAGTAAATAGATACCAAACATGACATGCTTTAAAACTGCGCATGCATCGTGTAACGGCAACAACCTGCATACGTTTTTAATATCCATATGCAACACTTTAAAAGCCTTTACAAGCTTCCATTTTAGATTTACAGAGGAGGTCTAGTGCTAGAATTACTGCCCTTGATCTAACGTTCACAGCGATACCTCACATGTATGGTACATACCAGCACAGGGTCAACGCTATCCTGCAAAACTGATGTGATGAAATGCTCATAGCTTCTGATTTCTTAGACTATTGAGATGATCGGCGCCATTCCAGTCTCCAATCAGCTCTATGGTCAGCTGGCAGAAACACCGGCTGCATTCTCAGGCTCCCCCGATGGCACGGGACTGCCCGAAAAGGCCGTGGAAGGCAGAAGGGGAGGGGGGCATCATCTCCCGCTGCTTGTAAAAGCAATCCTGCAGCTAATTAGCCACTAGGATTGCTTTTATGTTGAAAAAAAAAAAGGATACCAGGATGATGCCTGCAGCTTTAGGCATCATCCTGGTATAACCATTCAAAGTCCAGGGATGTACGTCACTGGTCCTTGTTGGGTATATATGCTATGTTCTTTTTTTTTGTATGCAGCCTGTGGGCTGAATGAAAAAAAAGAAGAAATCTCTGCCAGAAAAAGCGAGTGGTATGCCTACCATTAGAATATACCGCCCTACATCCACCCACTTCTAATGGTGGGCACACATTAGGTCGCACGGTACCACATGAGGCAATTCCAAGATTGTACAAATGTCTAAATAGTGGCACTCTTAAATAAAAATTGTCCACGTATAAGTGGTACCCCATATGGAAAAAGGATGACACCAAGTCCCAAACTATCTTGCCACTACTCCCCAAGTAGTCTGGGCATCCGGGGGCTCCACGTGTCTTTTCCCTCATAAATCCAAACTTATATGTATAGCCTGTTGCCCTCTCACAGGTCTTATACATCTTTTTTATTAATGCCAATGTTGAGGGTTAGGCCCAAAAAAAATTTAAATTCGGAAACCGTATTGGGTTTCCATGCAAATGTACTGGCAAGGTTTGAATTTGGGTTGGCGACGATAAATTGTTGTGCATATAAATTGATTTGATCCACAATCAATGCATAGCGATCTTCCGTGAAAAACAGCTCCAAAAAAATCAAGGGGAGTAGTTAAATTTGCTGTTTCCACCTGAATTCTGGGTTGGGCAGTGAATGGGAGGAAGTACAGATGCTGCAGAATTTGTGGGCTACCAATCGGGATCTGCAAGCACATCTGGAAAGATACTAGGGGCTCTACGGGCCTGTGTGCGAATTCTTGGTGGTTTCAGGACAATACTTGTGCTCACCACCACACCAGCTTGTACTGCACTTATGGGACTCGCCACGTCACCAAGTGATACTGCAGTGCTGGTATGTGAAGGACCAGCATGTACTAGGCCGCTGGTGCACCAAAAGGTAGCGTGGCACTAGTACTGGCTGCATATGAGAGTCATCAAAATTTACCGGCAAGTGTTGACAGAGATCAGGCCTGATTCTGAGAACACTGTGGTTTTGTGTGCAATGTATCAAGTGACAGTGACCTACTGACACTGCACTTGCTAGGGGAGAAGGGGGGTAAGCGTAGGGGCTAAACGCAAGTGCTGGGGCTGATCCCGCTAACCCAGCGTTGTTGGGGACACTATACTAATGTGAACACTGGTATAGTGCTGATCTGATCAAAGATATTGATCCATTCAGACACTTTACTAGCAATGAAGGTTTATTGTGTATGAGCGCGTTCCTGGCAATCAGGGGGTTAAATGTGATGACTGGTGTACTCACGGGCAATCTGATGCTATCTCGGAGGGGCTAGAAAGCCATGGGAGTGCGAATCACGTATATATACACACATGTGTTTTTATGCTCCTCTGCCACCCTGTAGCAGTATTTCTGTTATAGGGTGGTCAGGAAGCGGTTACAGAAGCGGTTTGTGTTACGGTGCTGTGTTACTTTAATTGACAATTGCGCGGTCATGCGACGCTGCACCAAAACTAAATTTACGTCCTTTTTTCCCCCACGAACTGAGCTTTCTTTTGGTGGTATTTGAACACCTGTGCGGTTTTTACTTTTTGCGCTATAAAAAAACGTCCGGCAATTTTGAGAAAAAAAACAATATTTTGGACTTTTTGCTATAAAACATGTCCAGTAAAAAAAATTTAAAATCTAATTTAATCATAAATTTAGGCCAAAATGTATTCTGACATGTCTTTGCTGAAAAAAAAATCCCAATACATGTACATTAATTGGTTTACGTGAAAGTTAGTGTTTATAAATGGTAGTATATATACTGGGATTTTTTATTTTTACTAGTAATGGTGGCGATTTATAGCGGGACTGGGGGACTGAGGTGGGCATTCTGACACTGGGGGGAACTGACTTGGCGTCACTGATATCCCCAGTGACACCAATACAGTGATCAGTGCTAATAAAAAGCACTGACTCTGTACTAATGGCACTGGGCAGGAAGGGGTTAACATCTGGGGCGATCAAAGGGTAACCTGTATGCTGTGTGCTGTTTTACTGTGGGCTGTGTTAATGCTTTCAACTGCAAGCACACTGTTTGCATGGCTGTGCTATGCAGAGCCATGCAAAGCAGTGTGCAAGAGCTGACAGGGAAGAGAACAGTATTGTTTACATACAGTTCTCTCCCTCCATCGGTAATGCTCTGTAATCACCGGGTGCTGGCGAGTAATCACCAGCCAGTGATTGACAGCCGAGGCCGCGAACAGCAGCGTGGTAGGGCGCATGCACGCCCCCTACCCAGAAATGTGAAATCACACATATATATATATACACACACGTGATTTTGCACACCCCTACCGCCCTGTAGCAGTATATCTACTATAGGGCAGTGTGAAAGCAGTTAAAAGAAACCTGACCCAACTGCCTATTTTCCACACATAAGTTTGAGAGCAGTTTTTCCCTAACAAGATTTTGTAGGCATAAAGGTTTCATGCCACTTAAGCTGGCCATACATTGGCATTTTGATCAGTCTGCAAGATGACTGAAAAAAACTGAACAGATTGCCCCATGCATATATACAGGTGAAACTCAAAAAATTAGAATATCGTGCAAAAGTTCATTTATTTCAATAATGCAACTTAAAAGGTGAAACTAATATATTAAATAGACTCATTACATGCAAAGAAATATAGTTCAAGCCGTGATTTGTCATAATTGTGATGATTATGGCTTACAGCTCATGAAAACCCCAAATCCACAATCTCAGAAAATTAGAATATTACATGCAATCAATAAAACAAGGATTGTACATAGAACAATATCGGACCTCTGAAAAGTATAAGCATGCATATGTACTCAGTACTTGGTTTGGGCCCCTTTTGCAGCAATTACTGCCTCAATGCGGCGTGGCATGGAAGCTATCAGCCTGTGGCACTGCTGAGGTTTTATGGAAGACCAGGATGCTTCAATAGTGGCCTTCAACTCTTCTGCATTGTTCGGTCTCATGTCTCATCTTTCTCTTGGCAATGCCCCATAGATTCTCTGTGGGGTCCAGGTCAGGCGAGTTTGCTGGCCAATAAAGCACAGTAATCCCACGGTCATTGAACCAGGTTTTGGTGCTTTTGGCAGTGTGGGCAGGTGCCAAGTCCTGATGGAAAATGAAGTCAGCATCCACATAAAGCTCATCTGCGGAAGGAAGCATGAAGTGCTCCAAAATCTCCTGGTAGAGGGCTGCGTTGACCCTGGACTTAATGAAGCACAGTGGACCAACACCAGCAGATGACATGGCTCCCCAAATCAACACAGACTGTGGAAACTTCACACTGGACTTCAAGCATCTTGCAGTGTGTGCACCTCCATTCTTCCTCCATACTTTGGGTCCTTGATTTCCAAATGAGATGCAAAAGTTGCTCTCATCAGAAAAGAGGACTTTGGACCCCTGAGCAACAGACCAGGTCTGTTTTTATTTAGCCCAGGTAAGGAGCGGCTTAACAAGAGGAATACAATATTTGAAGCCCATGTCCAGGATCCATCTGTGTGTGGTGGCTCTTGATGCACTGACTCCAGCCTCAGTCCACTCCTTGTGAACGTCCAACACTTTTAAATGGCCTTTTCCTGACAATCCTCTCCAGGTTGCAGTCATCCCTGCTGCTTGTGCACCTTTTTCTCCCACACTTTTCCCTTCCACTCAACTTTCTATTAATGTGCTTTAAATACAGCACTTTAGGAACATCCAACTTCTTTTGCAATTACCTTTTGAGGCTTTCCCTCCTTATGGAGTGTGTCAATGATGGTTTTCTGCACAACTGTCAGGTCAGCAGTCTTTCCCATGATTGCGATTCCTACTGAACCAGACTGAGAGACCATTTAAAGGCTCAGGAACCCTTTACTGGTGTTATGGCTTAATTAGCTGATTAGAGTGGGACACTTTGAGCCTAGAATATTGCATCTTTTCACAATATTCTAATTTTCTGAGATTGTGGATTTGGGGTTTTCATGAGCTGTAACCCATAATCATCACAATTATGACAAATCATGGCTTGAATTATCTTGCTTTGCATGTAATGAGTCTATCTCATATATTAGTTTCACCTTTTACGTTGCATTACTGAAATAAATGAACTTTACCATGATATTCTAATTTTTCGAGTTTCACCTGTACAAAGTGGAAGGGGAAATCCTCCCCGTTCATCAAACGAAAATTTACCAACAATCTAAATTAAGACGAGTGGATCATGAGATTGACTTCTCTCAAAAGAGATTGGCCATAGATGAATCAAAATTCAACTTGTCTGTCCAGAATCAGTTGCTAAAACATTATTACAGCCCATCACAAGGGAGAAAAAGATACTTCCTTGCAGTGGGACTGCCCCCCTCACTGCAAGGATTAAATGCTCTTTTAGGTCAAGCAGACTGTGAAAAGCAATTTTACTTACCTGATCCTCCATCTACCTAACAGCTGGCACTCCTCTACTCGCCCACACTCTGGCAGTGTACTGCCTTTTGGTAACCTCCTATTCAATGCCGGGGTATGGGCTCTTCATTGAACCTGATGACACCAGAGGGCATCCAACAACCGGAGCATAGAGGATAAGAGGCTGTGAGGACTGGTCTTGCAACCCAAAGGTGCCTTCAGGAGGATCAGATAAGTAAAAGTTATTTTTTGTGCCCTCCCCAGACCTAGATCAGTATTTAAAACAACAAAAAGAAACAGAAAAAATATGTCCAGCTCAACTTACCAACCAGCCTACAACCAACCAAATTATCCTGTCTAGCAGTTTGCGTTAAAAACAGGGGTTTTAGTTTGCACACATTTGCAAATACATGCATAAGCTGCAGAGCCCCTTCACGGCACCCCATATTCTGCGGTTCCTAACTCTAAATTTTGAGAGCCTCCATAGTAAAAGCCTCTTCACAGCACCCCAGTATTTTCTGAAGTCCAAACTCTACATTTCGACAGCCTCCATAGTAGAAGCTAATGTATAACAATGGATAGACTGAAGGCAGGTTAGCCTGGAAGGAGCCCACCCCTCCTTAAGAGGCACACTGGACACCCAGCAAAAAATAGAGTTAGGACTGCAGATAATACTGGGTGCCATGAAGAGGCTCTGTAGCTTACGTATGTATTATGCAAATGTGTGCAAACTAAACCCGTTTTTAAAGTAAACTGTTAGACAGGACTATTTGGTTGGTTGCAGGCTGGTTGGTACGTTGAGCTGGGAATTTCTCTATTTTGTGGTTTGATATGCATTGCCCTTCCATGTGCTCCTTGCTGCAAAGGCCAGTTATAGATTGGGGCAGTTGTCATTTGTTTGTACTAGATCAGCATTTAACCCTTAAGGGCAGCAGCAGCAGCTCCACTGTAAGGGAACATTTTTGTTTTCCCAGAAGTTCAAACTTAAATGTATGATTTATGTTTGAATGCAAAGAGCATTAGTACCTGCTTTTGACTTGATAGCAGACTCCTGCAATCACTATACAGCAGAGCTCAGGTTAGGGGAGGGAGCAACAGCACAAGAAGCCAATCAGTGGTGTTGTAGTGCAAGGAACATGCTGAGTAGAAAGGAGAGATGAGCTCATTGGTCTCCAGCTTCTATCACTGTCCAGCTGTAGGGAAGGAGGAAATCTTTAAGTATTACTGAACCATGGCAGAGAAAAATCTCCTCCTCTGCCAGACAGGGCTGTGCTGTGTGGCAGAGCTGTGTAAATCTCAGTATTGGATAAACAGAATCCTTTGGCAGGCAAACAAGCACCCTTATATGTGTTTCATTTGTGCACTTAGCTATTTGCTTAGAGTTTGGCTATAAGAGAAATGTATAGCCTAAAATAAGTCAGTCACTGTTCTCTGTGTAACATAGTGGGATCATGGGGTTTAACTCCTTTATTCTTGGCTCAGGGCAGACAATGTGGCCCCACTGTAGCCCTTTTTACACGGGGATTCCCCAGAGTTCTTGAGTCTGACACAGCCAGAACACACATCATTCTTTAGGGAACTCAATACAAGGCCCAGATGAACCTAACTAGGATACAGTCCCACTACTAAGCCCACACTCTAGCTCAGCATAAGTCCCTCTGTCACCACACACAGATCAAGGAAAATTTCCCCCCCTTCCCAAATGGAATAATGACAGTCCAGGTCGGAATTACCTATTAACAAGATGGTTGCTTTACTGTCCATTTCCAACATCTACACATGTGCGGGCAGCACAGTGGCTAAATGGTTAGCACTTTCGCCTGGCAGTACTAAGGTAGTTGGTTGAAATCCCAAATATGGCACCACCATCCTGGAGTTTGCATGTTCTCCCTGTGCCTGCTAGGCTTCCTCTGGGCACTCCAGTTTCCTCCCACACTCCAAAGACAGGCTGGTAGGTTAATTTGCTCCTGTCTAAATTGGCCCTAGTATGTGTATGTATGAATGTAAGTTAGGGACCTTAGATTGTACACCCTTTGAGGGCTAGGGACTGATGTGAATGTACAATATATATGTAAAGAACTGTGTAAATTGATAGCACTATATAATTACCTGTAATAAATAACACTTCTGTTACCTCTGTGGCACATGTTATTGTAAGGTTTCCAAAAGCTAGCTGTAATGGAGAGACCTGTATCCACACAGTAACACAGGATTTTATTAACTTACTCTTTTCGACTAAATGAATATAGTCCCACTCCCCCCACAGCACTCTTAGGGGAATTTTCCCAGTGCACCACCCAATGCTATAAGCACTCGCACAGAGTCCATAAGTATGCACTCTTTATGAGAAGGGTTTCCTTCTGTGTCAATTGACCTTGCTGCTCTACCCACCTGTGTTTATCCACTTTATGCCAGAAGCAGCCATCAATTTAAAATGGGCTGTGATGCCCGAGGCCAGTAGTTGGCTGCCCAGTGCTGATGTCATCAGGAGACTGTCATACTGGCTTCTTATCATCAGTTTGTGACCATGAACTTCCAGTGACAGCCCGGTCAAGCTATCTGCAACAGTTTGGCTTTGACACACACACACTAAATATATATATATATATATATATATATATATACAGTCATGGCCGAAATTGTTGGCACCCTTGATATTTCTCCAGGAAATCATGTATTTCTCACGAAACGTATTGCATTAACACATGTTTTGCTATACACATGTTTATTCCCTTTGTGTGTATTGGGACAAAACAAAAAAAGGGAGGAAAGAAAGCAAATTCGACATAATGTCACACAAACCTCCAAAAATGGGCTGGACAAAAGTATTGGCACCCTTTCACAACTGCGGATAAATAAGAATGTTACAAGCATGTGATGCTCCTGTAAACTCACCTGGGGCAAGTAACAGGTGTGGGCAATATAGAAATCACACCTGAAAGCAGATAAAAAGGAGAGACGTTCACTTAACCTTTGCATTGTGTGTCTGTCTGTGCCACACTAAGCATGGACAACAGAAAGAGGAGACGAGAACTGTCTGAGGACCTGAGAACCAAAATTGTGGCAAAATATCAACAATCTCAAGGTTTACAAGTCCATCTCCAGAGAACTAGATTTGCCTTTGTCCACAGTGCGCAACATTATCAAGAAGTTTGCAACCCATGGCACTGTAGCTAATCTCCCTGGTCATGGACGGATGAGGAAAATTGATGAAAGATTGCAACGCAGAATAGTCCGGATGGTGGATAAGCAGCCCCAAACATGTTCCAAAGACATTCAAGCTGTCCTGCAGGCTCAGGGAGCATCAGTGTCAGCGCGAACTATCCGTCGACATTTAAATGAAATGAAACGCTATGGCAGGAGACCCAGGAGGACCCCACTGCTGACACAGAGACATAAAAAAGCAAGACTACAGTTTGCCAAAATGTACTTGAGTAAGCCAAAAGCCTTCTGGGAAAACGTCTTGTGGACAGATGAGACCAAGATAGAGCTTTTCGGTAAAGCACATCATTCTACTGTTTACCGAAAACGGAATGAGGCCTACAAAGAACAAAACACAGTACCTACGGTAAAATATGGTGGAGGTTCAATGATGTTTTGGGGTTGTTTTGCTGCCTCTGGCACTGGGTGCCTTGACTGTGTGCAAGGCATCATGAAATCTGAGGATTACCAAAGGATTTTGGGTCGCACTGTAGGGCCCAGTGTCAGAAAGCTGGGTTTGCGTCCAAGATCCTGGGTCTTCCAGCAGGACAATGACCCCAAACATACGTCAAAAAGCACTCAGAAATGGATGGCAAAGAAGCGCTGGAGAGTTCTGAAGTGGCCAGCAATGAGCCCAGATCTAAATCCCATTCCTTCCAATAAGAGAGACCTGGAGCTGTTTGCAAAGGAAGAGTGGTCCAAAATTCCGGGTGAGAGGTGTCAGAAGCTTATTGATGGTTATAGGAAGCGACTGATTTCAGTTATGTTTTCCAAAGGGTGTGCAACCAAATATTAAGTTAAGGGTGCCAATACTTTTGTCCAGCCCATTTTTGGGGTTTTGTGTGACATTATGTCATATTTGCTTTTCTGCCTCTGTTTTATATTTGTTCCAATACATACAAAGGGAATAAACATGTGTATAGCAAAACATGTGTTAATGCAATACCTTTTTTGTGTGAAATACTTGATTTTCAGGAAAAATATCAAGGGTGCCAACAATTTCGGCCATGACTGTATATATACATACATACACACACACACACACACACACACACACACACACAATGGACATAAACCAGTTAAGTGCCCATAAGTGAACAATGCTTTGGGACAGGGCATGCAGCCCAGCAACCATTCAAGAGTGACTATCTGTAAAATGGATTTACACCGATGAAATAAAGATGTGTGGGGACATCTAGTAGCACCTAATAGAACTACAACACTCTATAAAAAACTGTACTGTCTTACTTCATACTACATCTGCATTGCATTACACTGTGTGTAATTCTGCATCAGATTACAGAAAATATGTACTCTACACACCAAATCTAGATTCAAATCTAGGAATCCTACTACATTAAACTGTATCTGCAATCCACTGTGATAACCACTTTACATACCTCCAACTGTCCTTCATTTGGAGGGACTGTCCTTTTGGAACTAAATCCCTCTGTTCCTCCTTCCTCAGTTGTCCCTCATTTTGGACAAATATGTAAGTATCTATAATAAATGCAATACTTAACTACCCAAAGTGTTTTACTACACTAAACCTTTCACACAGTAGACATGTGCATTTAATTTCATTCCGAATCGAAATTCGGACAAATTTTCCATTATTCGGAAATTCGAATGTATCCGAGTTACAATAGTAAGGAATTTAAACAAATCTGAAATAACAAAATGACATTAGTACAAAATTCGAATCTATTTGAATTTGAAAACAAATTCGAATTTGAAAACAAGAATACAATAAAATATAACAGAAAAAGAAAGAAATAGAAAAGAATAAATAGAAAATAATTGAGGAAAAAAAGAAACAGAATAGAACATAATAGAATAGAACAGAATACAGTAGAAAATAACAGAATAAAACAGAACAAAATAGAAAATAAAGGAATAGAAAAGAATATAATCCATTAGAAAAGAATACAAACGATTAGAAAATCAAAGATCAGAATAGAAAAGAATCAATTAGAATAGAATATCAAAGAAGAGAATTGAAAATAATAGAGTAAAACAGAGCAAAATAGAACAAACAATAAAAGGAACAGAATATAATCAATTAGAATAGAATAGAAAATCAAATAGTAAAATAAAAAAAAATAGAAAAGATTAGAATAGAGAATCAAAGAATAAAATAGAACAGAATAGTATAGAGAAACAATAGAATAGAATAAAATAGAAATAATATAACTGCGTCTGAAATTCGAATTTTGAATAGAATGAATTTGAACAGAATACATTAGAATAGCATATGAAAGAATAGAATAGATTAAAAAAGACTAAAAATACTTTACAAAAAATTGTGAGGTGCGCTATGGTGACCAACAAAGGCACTGTGAATATTTTACTGAAATTTCCAATATGGTCATGCCATTCTTCATATAGCTCATGTACCATCAAAAACACATATGGATTTTGGATTATGGATTTTAACGTTAGAATTATTATCAAATCCGTTAGAATTATTTTCGGGTCCGTTCAAATTATTATCTAATCCATTAGAATTGTTTTTGAATCCATTAGAAATATTTTCGAATTCGGTCGAATTTGAATAAACAAAACGAATTCCGAAAAATGAATTTAACTAACTAAATTAGACACATAATGAACCAAAATAAATTTCTTTTCATTTTGCACATGTCTACACACAAGCCCATTTAATTATCACATAATTGGCTTAAAAATCAAGTATAATGAAAACATAGTGGTGCAAAAGGCACTTTTGGATTTAGTGAATGATTTTTTGCGTATTAAAATTTTATGGGCCATGTAACTGGGGATGTGGCAGGAGATGTATTGTTTGCTTAAACACTTTATCCTAAAGGGTGTCCCTCTTTCCTGGAAAGAAAAAAGCAACCAAATGCCAATGCCTGTGCTCCTGCACTGAACAGTGGACTCCACAATGTCAATATCCCCACATGTGTATGAAAGGAATGCAAGCCTTGCTGCCCTCAACGGACCAGGGAAATCCAAAGAGAACTGTATATAAGAAACAAAAAGAGGGCGCAAGGGCCTAGTGCATTACCTTTAAAAATGAGATTTATTTATAAAAAGTAAAATACAAGAAAAATAAAATCTAATGGGAAGCATGTCACAAGGGTGTAATGTGGTCTAAAACCCCTGAAGGTAGTCTGGTGGGGGACTGTAGACCCCTAGATATCTTGTGGCTGACGCGTTTCGAGGTTGTACCTCTTCCTCAGAGCCAGTTAAGACTCAGACTGGCTCTGAGGAAGAGGTACAACCTCGAAACAGGTCAGCCACTAGCTATCTAGGGGTCTACAATCCCCCACCAGACCACCTTCAGGGGTTTTGGACCACATTGCATCCCTTGTGACATGCTTTCCATTTGATTTTATTTCTCTTGTGAGTATTTTACTTTTTATAAATACTGTAAATCGAATTTTTAACCACTTCAGGTCCGGACACTTTTACCCCCTTCCTGTCCAGGCCAATTTTCAGCTTTCAGTGCTATCACACTTTGAATGACAATTGCGCGGTCATGCAACACTGTAGCCTGAATTTTTTAGCATTTTTTTGAGTCAGATAAAACTTTATTTTGGTGGTATTTATTCACCATTGGGATTTTTATTTTTTTTGCTATATAAATGAAAAAGTCCACAAATTTTTAAAAAAAGCCTTTTGTCTTATAAAATTTTGCATATAAACAATCTTTCTTCATAAATCGTAGCCAAAATGTATTCAATTCTCTTTTTAGTAAGAAAAACCCAAAATTAGTTTATAACTAAAAATTATAATTTTTCAAAAATTTTTTATACATTTGTATTCTTTTTTTTTTTTTATTATTTATGGGGGTTTTTTTTGCATACTCTCACCCTAGCAGTACAGTGTCACTATGGTAGGGGGTGATGAAGATTTTATTTTTTATTTTTTTTTTTACACTGATTGCTTTTACAGCCTTTATGGGTGTAAAAGCAATCATTTCTCCTTCTCTCTGGCTGCATTCTTGCAGCTATTGAGAAATACTGTGTGAGCTGTGATTGGTCACAGCTTGTCACATGGTACAAGACTGTTGTGAATAGCCTTGTACCATGTGACCTCTGTGATCATTCACAGATTTCACACGTAGTAAGCAATGATGTCAGAAGTGACATCTTGCTTACTACTCTTTATGTGATCACTGATTGGCCAATCACACAGAGGTCCCGTACACTGATTGGTGACACAGCGGGCACCGTACCGTGGTGCTGCGCACTCCCAGGGAGGACGTTTATAAACGGCCACCCGCCCCTGCACTGCTGCTGTCTGGCTGTTTATATATATATGGGCCAGATGGGAAGGTAAAGGTAATGCACTAGGCCCGTGCGCCCTCTTTTTGTTTCTTATATACGGTCCTTCTTTCCTGTCTCATAAAGTTGGGAGTTATGTACTGCACATTCCATGTTTGACTGTACTGCAAGATATTACTTCTATCCGTTGGTCCCTCTGTATCACACTATATTCAGCCTTTGTCTGATACAGGAACATGGCCACAGCCTTGCACAATGAATCAGTCCAACCTCCTTTAGTTTAGTGTCCTCAACAATCCACCCCTGCAGCCACACACAGAAGCTTTGAACACTGTCTGCTCTGCTCGCCCATTTATTTGCCCTTGACACATTTTAGAGACCCGTCCTGTTTAGATTTCTTAGATTTAAGTCTGCAAACTTTTTCCCTATTCACCAGTTCTGGGCAGATGTGTTCCTCTTACCATCTCTCCCAGCATTATAGATAAAACGTTGCACAGCTCTTGGTTGAGTTTTGTGAAATGATTTTTAATAGCTTTTCAAGGTTTTGGGAATAATCTCAATGCCAATTAGCCTGGCATGCAAGCTGGCAATTGAATTCTAATTAAATACTCTTTTTGTTCTAGTTAGAACTACCAGAAATAAATCATCAATACACTAGTTACTGCATTATCCTCTGATATCAGAAAGGTAAAACAAAGACTTTTTGCAAAACAGATAATAAGCCCAAAGATACAATTTTTTTTTTTATTAAATCCAATTTTGAGCATTCCACTGCCAGACAATAGTTATGTTTTACAATGTGGGATTTAAAAAAAAAAAATTCTAAACAAAAATCATTACTCTTGTTTTCTATCAGGGTTTAAGCATACTGGGTATCTGTTTCTGTTAAAATGAAAAGCACGTTCAAATGAAGTTGCTTGCTGTCCATAGACTTTGTGATAACATATGTGATACATTAATAAGTAATAGTCTGGGTTTTATTGTTGGGAAAGAGACTTAGCGTTTGTCTCAGTGGGCCAGATGGAAATAGAAACAGATGGAAGATCATGTTTGGCATTAGCTGGGAATTCCTAAGTGTTGCTGATAGTACCAGCTGTATGGGTGACCTGTATGGCATGTGGCTGACAAAGACAAAATAAATGTTTTAATATAAGACAAGTTCTTTAAAAATGCTAATTTAATTGCTTACTCCAGGGTATGTCTCAATAAATCCCGTCTTTTTTATTTCACTTGCTCTGGTCCAGAAATCCAACTTGTAGGAATGATATATATGCTTAGCTATCCTTCAGATAAACTTGTAGAAATAACATACAGTAGGGCAGATAAGAACTAACTTTTAAATGGAATCTGTAGTCATTTTTAAATGTGGTCACTTGTAAACACTATTTCAAATAGATAGTGGCATCACTGTAAGCGACACACTTGTCATCACAATGTGTACAATGTGTACTGCTTATAAACCAACATTAACCACTTACCCTCCAGAGGATTTACCCCCCTTCCTGACCAGGCCACTTTTTGCGTTATGGTGCTGCGATATTTTAACTGACAATTGCGCGGTCATGCAATGCTGCACCCAAATGAAATTTACATCCTTTATTTCCCACTAATAGAACTTTCTTTCAGTTGTATTTGTTCGCCTGTGCGTTTTGTATTTATTGCGCTATAAAAAAAAAAAAAAAAAAAGCCCGACAATTTTAAGAAAAAAAAAAACAATATGTTTGACTCTTTGCTATTAACCATTTGTCTCCCGGCTTATAGCCATTTGGCGGCCGCAAAAATGCATTAGCTTTCCAGGGTGTATGCCATTTGGCGTCCTCCCGCACATGCACAGTTCGTGCGGTTACAGAGCCGCGCAGCGGCGCGATCTGTCACCGGCCATGTACCTCGGACACGGCCGATGACAGATCTGAGTACCGGCCCCTGTCGCCGGTACCATGTGACCTGCTGTGACCAATCACAGCAGGTCACATGACAGTTGTATACAATGGATGGCTTCATTCATGCCATCCATTGTATACTATTGTCTAGCTGTGAATGGTCACAGCAGGTCACATGCACATGTCATGTGATTAGCTGTGGCCAAATCACAGCTAAGCACAAAAAAAAAAAAAAAACCTGAATGAATCGATGTCATTCAGGTAAATGCTTGCTTATAGCAAAGTAATTCTTTGCTATAAGCAAATTGTGTAAAAAAAAAAAAAAAAAATACTGAAAACTTCCCCAAAGTAGTACAATGTTACTATGGTAACATTGTACTACTTTGGTCATAGTAAAATATGAAAAAAAAAATCTTAAAAAAAAAAAAAAAAAAAATAAAAATAATAAAAAAATAATAATAAAAAAATATAAATATATATATTTTTTTTTTTTTTTTATACTGTCACCAGTCAGTGTCCCTGTTCACCGCCATGCCAGTTATATGATGATGCTGTACTGCACTGGTGACAGTATGTAAAAACAAAAAAGTGAAAATAATTTTTTTCATTTTCCGAAAAATTATGACAAAAAAAATACAACTTCAAAAAACTCGCCATGCCTCTTATGAAGTACGTCGGACTGTCTACTCTGCAAAAAGGGGTCATTTGGGGGATATCTGTACTGTTCTGACATTCTTGGACCTCATGAAATTAGATTGGCTGTCAGTACTTCAGGATTGATCAATTTTCAGATCTATACCATAGTTTGTGAACTCTATAACTTTCCTACAAACTAAATAATACAAAGACATGTAGCAGAATACATCTTGGCCTAAATTTCTGAAGAACAATTATTTATTTGTAAACTTTTATAACAGAAACAAAGAAAAACTTGGTTTTTTTTTCAAACTTTTTGGTCTTTTTTTGTTAATTTAGCAAAAAATAAAAACCCAGCGGTGATTAAATACCACCAAAAGAAAGCTCTAGTTGTGTGAAGAAAATGATAAAATTTTAGTTTGGGTACTATGTTGTATGACTGCGCAATTGTCATTCAAAGCGTGAGAGCGCTGAAACCTGGAAAATGGCCTGGGCAGGAAGGTGTAAAATTGCCCGGTATTGAAATGGTTAAATATGTCCAGTTAAAAAATTTTGAAGAGATCAAATTTCATCATAAATTTAAGCCAACATGTATGTCTCGACATGTCTTTGATAAAAAAAAAAAATCACAAAACATGTAAATTAATTGGTTTACGTGAAAGTTATACGTTTACAAATGGCGGTATATACTGGGCTTTTTTTTTCCATTTTCACTAGTAATGGTGGCATTCAGCGACTTATAGCGGGACTGTGAGACTGCAGTGGGCATTCTGACACTGGGGGAAACTGACTTGGTGTCATTGACATCCCCAGTGACACCAATACAGTGATCAGTGCTAATAAAAAAGCACTGACACTGTACTAATCGCACTGGGCAGGGAGGGGTTAACATGTGGGGTGCTCAAAGGGTTAACTGTGCTGTATGCTGTGTTCAGCCATGCAAAGCAGTGTGCAGGAGCTGACAGGGAGAACTGTTGTAAATCCTCGTCAATCAACGGCACCAGCGAGTAATCACCGGGACCCAGTGATTGACAGCTGCGGCTGCGAATTTCCCCCTACCCGAAAATGCCAAATCACATATATATACGTGCTTTTGTGCACAATTGCCGCCCTGTAGCATTTTATGGGGCAGATGTGAAGCAGTTAAGATGTATTTTGTTTAAAGTAAAATTTAAAAAAAAAAAAAGTCTTTTCTATTTGTGGTGCAGAAGAAGAGGACTTGATTCACTGTCCCTTTACAGCTTTCAGGGACTACAGTAGGGAGAATTGAACCGTGCACAAAACAGGATTTCAGCTAAGTCTCCGAAGTCACTGAATCAGGTCTCTTATATAATCCATGGAGGATGTAAGACTCAGATGTGCTGTAAAGCCATAGATGGGTCAAATCTTGGCAAGTTCAGCAGGGACCACCAGAATATCAATCCATCTATGGGCAGGCTGGTTATACTGAAGTCGATCCATCAGTCGATTAGTACAACCAGCTGGTCTGATTTTTTGCATGTGATCATTGCCGGTGGCTATAGGCTCTAGCAATGATCATTGTGTTGTGTCGGCTGTGAAGGCTCTGCACCAGCAGAATACAATAGCACCGCAAGAGATGTTCCCCATCAACACTGGGAGGATCAAGCAATTATCTTTTCTTCCATCTGAAAATGTTATAAACTATGGCTTTCCTTAAAGTATAACTTAAGGCAAAACCTTTTTTTTTAGTTTTGGACAGAAGGGAGAAGGATTAGAGAATATATATCAGGTTTTTATTGCTACCTCTTCCCCTGATAGGGGGATTCATTATCATTGAAAGTGAAAGTTTTGGGTTGTCAGCAGAACAGTAATAGAGGGAAAAACCTCCAATAATTTGCAGGGATTTCTTCTCATGTCCTGTTTTGGCTATTGGGGCAGCAAGTGGAGGTAAATCTTTCAAGCTAGGCATAAAAAAAAAATCAGTTTAATTACCACTAAATGAATGTACCTATGCAATGCAAACCATTCCATACCAAAGTATCATCAGATACTGTATGTAAAACAATTGTTGAATCCCCCATGTGATCCAGTGCACCTGCCACTTTAAATCTGTGAAGTAGTTTCTGAACAGTGTAGTCAGAGAGCCCCTTCTCACATCCACTGCTATGCAACCAATAATAAGGAAATATCATTAGCTCTGAAATATTAGGAGTGGGGGCAGTACAGACAGTGCACACCAAGGGTGGATTGACCATTTGGGCACTCGGGCACTGCCCGATGGCCCGGGGTCAATAAGGGGCCCCATGAGATGCCCCTGGTATCTTTCATAGGCTTATTTGGGTGTGGTTTGAGTGTGGGTGAGGACACAGGGGCCCCATGATCCTCTATTGCCTGGGGGGCCCCATGAGTTGTCAGTCCGCCCCTGGTGCACACAGAGTCCACCCAACCTTAGCCCTCTCCTATTCTGAAAGCTGTCAGTCTACACATTTGCAGCTCTACCATCTAATTGTGAATCGTGAAACTCGCCTGCCCATCGACCAACTGCTTTTTGGATCAGAGGAGAGAGTACAGTTGTAACTGTCAGCTTGTATTTTGAATGATTTCACTGGAGAGCAGCACTGTCATTCACAAAAAGCACAAGGCCACAACAACAGCTACTACACTAGTGTCAAAATGTTAGGATCAGTTTGTTGTCATTTACTTGTTTTCTGTGAATGTTGTATGATTTGTCATCTATTTCTAATAAACATTTTATGTTGAACTTACTCAACACAGTAATATAAAAAACTAGGCAAAGCTAAAAAAAAAAAGTAATTAGCTAATTTGTCATTTTAAAAAATATATGTAATAAGAGAGTGCCAATCCAATGCATGATGTGGCCAGGTGTAGCTGCCCCTTTAAAGTGTAACCCACAATTTTAAGTGCAAAAATAGTGAATGAAAGGTAGGTGCTACTCCTTACAACCAATATTACTGACCCAACCGAAAAAAATCTAAGAATACATGCAATTTTTCCTCAGAAACAATGCCTCAAAATCAAACTACAAAAAACATAAAGCTTCCTGAGGACACACATTTTGCGAAATGCGTTGAATCTGTGGCCATTGCTGTCATATCCGGGTCATGGTGACGTCACTTCTGGGGAAAAAGTTCAGGTCTATGGAACAAACTTCGACTCTGTGGCAGCAAGCGGCATTGCTGACTGATTCTCCCATTGAAGGCTGCTTGTGCTGGTGCCTCAAAGGCACAGTTAAGGGCTTACTAAACCCAGGACCCTGCATTCACTATATTGGTCTCCCACAGTACACAGAACATGGAAATGCAATTATTTTAGTAAATATAAAACTGCTAAATACCTTTTCTCATCAGCAGTTGGAGCAGCTTTGTGACTTCTATCAATGTTCAGCCGAGCATTGGTTAAAGCTTGTAGGAAGAGTTTTCTCATTTTGCTCTAGGAGGATGCAGAAAACCTGTCTGGACAGTGCTGATTGGCCCTTTGCTGATCACATGCACTCTCCCAAGGAAAAAAAAACAACTCTAGCAATATACACCAAACTGAGCATGTACAGAGTGACTCCACATGATATGTCTTATCAGGAGATAAGAGGGGGACACTGGAAGAAGGGGAGCATCAGAGAAGTCAGGATCAAACAGTGTTTTTACACAATGCAGGACCCCTTAGGTTCCACAGTGAGTATAACAAGCATGCATGCTTTGCTGCATATACAGACGGATTTTACTGTTCTGGGTTTAGTAACACTTTAAATGTGAGTGCATTATATCTGTTTTTAAGATGTCTCTATTTTAATAAATATACTACACTATGAGAACATTATTTTTGTAACTTATGTCATATGTCACCCATGACAAATATATAATACAGGAGCGTATGATGCCATAGGATCCCGTGTGTCTACTTTGGTGGTTTTACTTATTAAGGCTTGTACAGGCCATAGAAATCTGGTGAGTGAGCATTTTTCCCACATGTGGTCATGCACAGTGTTGAGATTGAAAGAAGAATCAAAACTTATTATAGTTTAAGAGCATGGTGTATAGGAAGATGCATATATGTTTTAAAGAGGGGCTTGAAATTTCCGCTCGCAAAATGCGAGGGAAAATCCCTTTGTGGCGAGCACAGATAGAGCGGGTGGCTTGCAATGAAGTGGGTGGCTTGCAATGCAATCCCCAGAACCCAGGGATCGATTTGCGTTCCACTTGTGCTCCAAGCCTTGTTGTGAAACCGACTGCCGGTTTCCGACTTCCGGTTTCTTCTTCGCCGCCGCGGGGGACACGAGGCCCGCTCTCCACCGCTTTGGGGAAAAATGACTTGTGTATGGCCTGCTTAAGGTGAGCTGCTTGCATGCACACTACAGATCGTTACTCATTGTCACAGTTAGAATGGAGCACCACTCAATTGTTTGAAGTTTTGAATAGAGAGAGAAAGGGCTAGAACCTATGTATTTTACTGTTGTCTGTGTCTGGCGAGATTACAAAGACTAGGAAATTGGGTACAATGCCCCACCATTTACACTGTTTTTGCCAACACCCAAATATTGAAACAGACAACAACTATGGAAATATCCCCCTGGGACTTTGAAAAGCAAAAAAGTGTGTAACAGGTATAAAACAATAAATGTTTATTGCAACAAATTATTTTTTGATAAAAAGAATCGAAAGACTCAGTGAGGTTGAGCTGCAGTACAACAATGTATGACTTAAAAGTAGAAAATATACACGGTGTGCATATCCTGACAGTCTGTAATTATTACAGACTGTCCGGATATGCACACTGTGTATGTTTTCTACTTTTAAGCTTTAAGGGGGCATGGTTGGGGGCAGGGCTGGGGGCGTGGTTGGGGGCAGGGCTGGGGGTGGGATTGGAGGCGGACCTGGGCATGGTTGGGTGGGGCAACTGGTGGAGACTAAGGTTTGTGCCTGGCTAGTAGGTCTAGACTTAGAAATGTTAAGCCCTGTTTTAAAGAACTTAACACAACTATCAAATTTTTTGACTTTTGTGTCTTGCAAACTTGTCATTTTAGTTAGTGCAAGCACCTGAATTAGTATCCTTCCACCAAAATTCCAGTAGTCTAGGAAAAATCAGGTTTAGGAACTAGGTGGGTGCTCTAGTAAGATTATATACTAAGACTGCATTTACACCAGCAAATAAGGCTGCTTCAAATTGCAATAGTAGTAATCTTCAGATTCCTGCTACAGCTGTGAGTGGCTAGGTGCCAGCCCCAATGCCCCATTCACTATAATGACAGATCGCCAGTGGCCGCAACTATTTGCGACTGTAATATTGGAAAAAAACTATATTAATGCAACTGAGACATGAGATCAATATGGCTTGGACAATATGGCTTTGAAAAGACTTTGATTTGAGGCAGTTGACAAATATAAAAGTGCCTGCTCTTATACAAACTAGTGTAGCTGCCCCCCCCTTTTAAGTGCAGATAAATCACTTAATATAAAGAAAAAGAAACATGGGAATATGGCGCTACCACCAATAATACATATTACATCTCAAATTGTTGTGAAAAAAATTGTAATTCACAATGCCTCTCCCAAACTAGTGAATATTCATTGGGCCGATATATAATCTTTCAACCGTGCCACCACACCAACCCCCATGGAAAGTGGGCACTCACTATCAATCCAGTGACCTCTAAATTAATTATTATTTATTATTATACAGGATTTATATAGCGCCAACAGTTTGCACAGTGCTTTACAAAATGAAGGTAGACATTACAGTTACAATACAATTTGGTACAAGAGGAAACAGAGGCCCTGCTTATAATCTGCAATTCCATAGTACAGTTTTTATCAAATTAGTTATCAAGTTGGATCAAGAAGACATTTTTTTCTTACGTAAAAAAGAAGTATGGGGATTTAAAAAACTTTATACACATCTAGGTGGATGCAGCATTGATTCCATACTGCATCTGTCCCCAGAGGAAACAGAGGGCCCAGCTCCTTAGAGCTTACAATCTAGGAGGAAGGGTTGAATGATACAAAAGATAATAGCTGTGGGGGGATGAGCTGATGGAGGAAATAAATGGCGGTTTACTAGGTAGAAGCAGGATAGACTTCTTTAAAGAGAAAGGTTTTCAGGGATCGTCTAAAGGTGGATAGATTAGGAGACAGCCAGACAGATTGGGGGTAGGGAGTTCCATAGGATGGGAGAAGTCCTGGAGGCGAGCATGGAAGAAGGAGACACGGGAACTAGAGAGCAAAATGTCTTGGGAGGATCGAAGAGAGCAGTTTGGTTGATATTTTGAGACCAGGTTGGTGATGTAGCTGGGGGCAGCTTTGTTAGTATTTTTAATTTTATTAGTTGAGCGAGTGGAAGCCAGTGGAGGGATTGGCAGAGAGGTGTAGCAGACACTGATCGGTTGGTAAGGTGGATGAGCCTGGCAGCAGTATTCATGATGGACTGGAGGGGGGATAGCCTATGTAAAGGTAAGCCAATGAGGAGGGAGTTTCAGGCAAGGCAAGAGATTACCAGGGAGTGAATTAGGAGCTTTGTGGTATCATTGGTTAAAAAGGGGTGTATTCTGGAGATGTTGCGGAGGTTGAGGAGGCATGATTTGGACAGGGATTGGATGTGGGTCTGAAAGAATAGTTCAGAATCCAGGATTACCCCTGCACCCTGGCATGCAGGGATGGGTTGATAGTGGTGCTATTGATCATTGATCCTGACTGAGAAATCAGGGGAATTGGCACGTGGGGGAGGAAATATTATGAACTCAGTTTTGGATAGATTGAGTTTTAGGAAGTGGTGTGACATCCAGTCTGATATGTCTGTTAGTAAATCGGTGATACGTGTGGAAACTGATGGGGTGAGCTGAGGATTAGAGAAATAGATTTGTGTGTCATCAGCATAGAAATTGTATTGGAAACCATAGAAAGCTATCAGCTGACCCAAGGAAGAAGTGTAGATTGAGAATAGGAGAGGTCCGAGGACAGAACCTTGGGTGACCCGACAGTAAGAGGAGTAGGAGAGGAGGAAGTAGTTTCAAGTGACACTGAAGGTGCGGTGAGATAGGTAAGATTCAAACCAATGGAGAGTATAGTCACAGAGACCAAGTAAATAGGGGTTTTTTTTTTGAGGAAGGGGTGGTCAACTGTGTCAAAGGCAGCAGAGAGGTCCAAGAGCAAGAGTATGGAATAGTGACCATTGGTATTAGTGGTTAGTAAGTCGTTTGTGAGTTTTAGGAGAACAGTTTCTGTGGAGTGTTGTCGGTGAAATCCAGGCTGAAGAGGATCGAGAAGGTTATTTTCAATAAGGTGGCAGCTCAGCCAGTTGTAGACTAGACGTTCAAGGAGTTTGGAGGCAAAAGGGAGTAAGGAGATGGGTCTTAGGTTGCCAAGATTGGTGGGGTCCAGTGAGGCTTTCTTAAGTATGGGTGTGACTAGCGCATGTTTTAGAGAGTTGGGGAAGATGCCAGTAGAAAGGGAGAGATTGATGATATGAGTTAAAGAATGAAGGATAAAGCCAAAGGGTGACCGTAGTATTAGCGAGGGAACAGGGTCCAGGGGGCAGGTGGTTAGGTGGGCTTTAGAAACCAACCTCCTCTATAGTAGCTGGGTTAAACAAGGGAAGTACAGATTGCGCAGGTGGACAAGGAGTGTAGGGTGAGGAAGATATCTGTACAGTGGAGATCTCGGCACGAATTGTATCAATCTTATTTTTGAAGTGATTAGCGATCTCCTGGGCAGTGAGTGAGTTAGTGGGTGGAGGTAGAGAAGGACGAAGTAGAGAGTTAAAGGTAGAAAAGAGTTGATGGGGATTGCGTGAGAGGGTGTAAATGAGAGTTATAAAATAGGTCTGTTTGGCAGTATGAAGACAAGAATTGTATTTTTGAAGGGCAGATTTATATTGGTCGAAAGTCTTGCTGGGTCTTAGTCTTACGCCATAAATGCTCAAGCGCAGGGCAATGCTTTTTGAGACATCTGGTATTGTCTGTTTGCCAGGACTGCAGAAGTCGGGGCCTAATTCTGTGGGTAGTGAGGGGGGCCAATGTGTCCAGGGTGGATGACAGTGAACTACTGTAGACAGAAGGGGCCAGGTTGGGGCAGAACAGGGCTGATATTTTGTCATAGAGACAATCTGTTGCTGAAAAAAGAAGAGAAGGGTTAAGATAACGAAGGTTTCTACAGGTAACTGTTTGGTAGTTAGAAGACAAGGAGGAGGAAGCCAAGAAGAGAGTGAAGCTAATAAGGGAGTGATCAGAGAGAGGAAGAGGAAAGTTGGTGAGGTTGCAAGGAGTGCATAGGTAGGAGAATACAAGGTCGAGGCAGTTACCATTCGAGTAGAAGCATGCGTCCATTGCTTTAGGTCAAAAGAAGTGGTTAGGCTCAGAAGTTTAGAGGCAGCAGGAGTGTTAAGATTAACAGGGATGTTGAAGACACCAAGAATGATAGTGGGAATTTCAGAAGAGAGAAAGTAAGGTAGCCAAGCAGAGAAGTCATCGAGGAAGCTTGATACCGGTCCAGGAGGACGACAGATCACAGCAATTCTTAAAGAAACTGGAGAGAACAGACAAATACAGTGAAGTTCAAATGAGGAGAGGGAGGTGAATGGAGGACCTGAAAAGTGCTTGAGGGATTATGAGGATTCCTACTCTACCTCCTTTCCATCCACTAGGCCTGGGAGAGTGAGTTCAGAGGACACCACCATGGGAGAGGGTGAGTCAGATTCATGAAGCCAGGTTTCTGTAATTGCAAGCAAGTTAAAGGAGTTTGTGATAAAAGGTCATGGACAGAGGTGAGTTTGTTACAAACAGAGCGGGCATTCCAGAGGGCACAGGAAAAGGGGAGGCTTAGGAAGAAGAGGAATAGTAACTAGATTGTGTAGATTGTGTGGATTGTGGCTGCTGTTGGAGGATAGGGGGTGCGGGTATGTTGATCAAAGGAAAAAGATGGCGGCCCAGGATTTGGGGAAATGTCTCCAGATGTTAGGAGAAGCAGAAAGGTGAGGGCGGTAATATGGGAGTATCACTTATATGGAGGGACAGGTTCAAGTGTCCTGGAGGTTTTATTAGTGTGTGGGTTCAGAATTAGCAGGAGTTGATGAGTACAGTAATAAGGTGAATAAAGGAGTGAGGGTGATACATATAATCTGTGGGGTGGAAAAGAGGGGGGTGAAGGAGAGAGAGTTTGAAGAGAGAGGACACAACTGTGAAAAGGAGGAGTAGGGAGTGCATGTTACAGAGTGGAGATGAAGCAGATTGGATAAGAGCTGAAATAGCTGGATGGGCAAAAAGGTCACATGTAGTCTGATTAGTATTTGAAGTTGTCTGCTGTTTCTTGCTTTCTGCATTCACTGAAGTGCAGAGCCGAAGTGTAATACTTAATCCAAGATCAATACTTTATCCAAAGATGATAGTTGCCAATGCTGCCCCTGGCTGTGCCTCCCCTAAGGAAGGCCTAAATTTATACTGAGTTGGGTGGGAGAATTGCCAATTAATCAGTTAGGAATGCTTAGCAGAGACACATGGCTAGCAGGGCAAACTTCTTACACCAAAGGAGGATTACAAGAGACAACACTAGAGCAGGAGGGCAGAGTTGTAAAGATTAGGATCAGCTCATAAATTTGGGTTAGACAATAACAGCAAAATAAACATCACAGTAATATGGACCAGAGTTAAAGATTTTTGAAGCAGTAAGAATGACCATTAAGAACATTGATAGTTATGAATCAGCTTCAGTTAGAGGTGGTTTTTAAAAAACAGTATAGATTACCATATAGCAGTGAGGGTTAATCAGCATTCATACATGGCATGGGCGATATTACAGACGGATATCGCTCGCAGGCACAATTGCTCATGTGTAGCAGTGCGGGGTGAATCAGCATTCATACATGGCACGGGCGATATTACAGACGGATATCGCTCGCAGACAATTACATGTAGCAGTGCGGGGTGAATCAGCATTCATACATGGCACGGGCGATATTACAGACGGATATCGCTCGCAGACAATTACCATGTAGCAGTGCGGGGTGAATCAGCATTCATACATGGCACGGGAGATATTACAGACGGATATCGCTCGCAGACAATTACCATGTAGAAGTGCGGGGTGAATCAGCATTCATACATGGCACGGGCGATATTACAGACGGATATCGCTCGCAGACAATTTACCATGTAGAAGTGCGGGGTGAATCAGCATTCATACATGGCACGGGCGCGATATTACAGACGGATATCGCTCGCAGACAATTTTACCATGTAGCAGTGCGGGGTGAATCAATCAGCATTCATACATGGCACGGGCGATATTACAGACGGATATCGCTCGCAGACAATTACCATGTAGCAGTGCGGGGTGAATCAGCATTCATACATGGCACGGGCGATATTACAGACGGATATCGCTCGCAGACAATTACCATGTAGCCGTGCGGGGGTGAATCAGCATTCATACATGGCACGGGCGATATTACAGACGGATATCGCTCACAGACAATTACCATGTAGAAGTGCGGGGTGAATCAGCATTCATACATGGCACGGGCGATATTACAGACGGATATCGCTCGCAGACATTTACCATGTAGCAGTGCGGGTGAATCAGCATTCATACATGGCACGGGCGATATTACAGACGGATATCGCTCGCAGACAATTACCATGTAGCCGTGCGGGGTGAATCAGCATTCATACATGGCACGGGAGATATTACAGACGGATATCGCTCGCAGACAATTACCATGTAGCCGTGCGGGGTGAATCAGCATTCATACATGGCACGGGCGATATTACAGACGGATATCGCTCGCAGACAATTACCATCGTGCGGGGTGAATCAGCACAATTACCATGTAGCAGTGTAGCGGGGGTGAATCAGCATTCATACATGGCACGGGCGATATTACAGACGGATATCGCTCGCAGACAATTACCATGTAGCCGTGCGGGGTGAATCAGCATTCATACATGGCACGGGCGATATTACAGACGGATATCGCTCGCAGACAATTACCATGTAGCCGTGCGGGGTGAATCAGCATTCATACATGGCACGGGCGATATTACAGACGGATATCGCTCGCAGACAATTACCATGTAGCCGTGCGGGGTGAATCAGCATTCATACATGGCACGGGGCGATATTACAGACGGATATCGCTCGCAGACATTTACCATGTAGCAGTGCGGGGTGAATCAGCATTCATACATGGCACGGGCGAAATTACAGACGGATATCGCTCGCAGACATTTACCATGTAGCAGTGCGGGGTGAATCAGCATTCATACATGGCACGGGCGATATTACAGACGGATATCGCTCGCAGACAATTACCATGTAGCCGTGCGGGGTGAATCAGCATTCATACACAGCAGATCTTCAGACTACCTCCCATATCTGCAAATAATGTCTAAAAGGCACACAACATTAAACCAGAAAGGTAATATGTAAAATAGCATTTATCATAGCAGGTGTACAAAGAAAGTTGTATTTTGCAAACAGAAAGTGTATATTATTATAGGACGTGCTTGTTAGAGACCAACCTCTGTAGCTGTAGGATAAAGGTGCTAGATGGATATCAGGGATGGATGGATGGATGGGAGCAGTAACACTGAGGCAGCTCTTCTTAGAGTGGAAGAATGCATTTCAAGAATGAATTTCATGTTTAATGCTCTAATGCATTTAAACATGAAAAAGAGAGGAAGGCGCGTCTAAGTGCAGTATAGACAATGTATTAGTGAACAATAGATAAATTGCACTTACAATATAAATAGTTAAAAAGACTCATCTTGTGGTATAATAAGATCCAGGTGAGACATCCAGCCGTGCAGCAGCAAACTCTGTCTATAGGATGAGGAAGTAAAACCTAGGAAGTGTCTGTGTATCAAAAACGAGGCTTGGAAAGCAGAGTAGGAGCTGAAGGTATTGCATTTCAGAGCTGGTTCCTTCTTCAGACCTGAGGCTCTATAGCAGTGGTTCTCAATCTTTCTAATGCCGCGACCCCTTAATACAGTTCCTCATGTTGTGGTGACCCCCAACCATAAAATTATTTTCGTTGCTACTTCATAACTGTAATTTTGCAGTGGGAGGACTAGCGCCCCATCACTGATGTCAGTGGGATGAACAGTGTCCCATTGTTGGTATCAGTGGGAGGAATAGTGCCCCATCATTGGTGTCTGTGGGGGAGGAATAGTGCCCCATCATTGGTGTCAGTGGGTGGAATAGTGCCCCATCATTGCTATCAGTGGGAGGAATAGTGTCCCATCATTGGTATCAGTGGAAAGAATAGTGCCCCATCATTGGTATCAGTGGGAGGAATAGTGCCCCATCATTGGCGTCAGTGGGAGGAATAGTGCCCAATCATTGGCATCAGTGGGAGGAATAGTGCCCAATCATTGGCGTCAGTGGGAGGAATAGTGCCCCATCATTGGCGTCAGTGGGAGGAATAGTGCCCAATCATTGGCATCAGTGGGAGGAATAGTGCCCAATCATTGGCGTCAGTGGGAGGAATAGTGCCCCATCATTGGCGTCAGTGGGAGGAATAGTGCCCCATCATTGGTGTCAGTGGGAGGAATAGTGCCCCATTGTGGGTGTCAGTGGGAGGAATAGTGCCCCATTGTGTGGGTGTCAGTGGGAGGAAAAGTGCCCCATTGTGGGTGTCAGTGGGAGGAATAGTGCCCCATTGTGGGTGTCATTGGGAGGAATAGTGCCCCATTGTGGGTGTCATTGGGAGGAATAGTGCCCCATTGTGGGTGTCAGTGGATGGAATAGTGCCCCATTGTGGGTGTCATTGGGAGGAATAGTGCCCCATTGTGGGTGTCATTGGGAGGAATAGTGCCCCATTGTGGGTGTCATTGGGAGGAATAGTGCCCCATCATTGGTGTCAGTGGGAGGAATAGTGCCCCATCATTGGTGTCAGTGGGAGAAATAGTGCCCCATCATTGGTATCAGTGGGAGGAATAGTGCCCCATCATTGGTGTCAGTGGGAGGAATAGTGCCCCATCATTGATGTCAGTGTGGTGGAGGGGGGAATAGTGCCCCATCATTGGGGTCAGGGGGGGGAATAGTGACCCATCATTGGTGTCAGTGGGGGGGGGGAGGGAAATAGTGTCCCATTGTTGGTGTCGGTGGGGGGAGGAATAGTGCCCCATTCTTGGTGTCAGTGGGGGGAGGAATAGTGCCCCATTCTTGGTGTCAGTGGGGGGAGGAATAGTGCCCCATCGTTGGTGTCAGTGGGGGGAGGATTAGTGCCCCATCGTTGGTGTCAGTGGGGGGAGGAATAGTGCCCCATCGTTGGTATTAGTGACACAAATGATGGGGCACTATCCCTCCCACTGACACCAATGATACTTACCTTGCTGACCCCCTGCTCCAGCCTGGGCTCGCTCTCTCCCTCTCCCATCTACAGCCTGCATACTTATTTGCACTTACCTGTCAGCTGTAAATTTGCACTTACCTGTCAGCTGTAAATTTGCACTTACCTGTCAGCTGTGTTCCTTCTCTGGCCTCTCTCTTCACTCGCTCCTGCAGCTCCCTCGATCTTCTTTGATCTACGAGCGCTGCCGCTCGGCTCCTCCTCTCCGGTGATTGGCCGCCTGTGTGCCTCTCCTGAGCTACAGTTTCGGTGGCCAATCAGCGGCGAGGAGGCGGAGCTGTTGAGTGATCCCGGAGGTGTGGCCAGGTGACAGGGGCAGCATATCATCCCGCCCACATATCGCCTGGGACAGGAGCGGTGTGTCGGTTCCTAAGACCATCGGAAATATGTGTTTTCCGATGGTCTTAGGCGACCCCTGTGAAATGGTCGTTCGACCCCCAAAGGGGTCGCGACCCCCCCAGGTTGAGAACCGCTGCTCTATAGAATGCTGACATTATTATAGTGTGAAGGGAATGGGGAGGAGGCCAGTAGTTCCTGGGTCCTAAGGACCTACATGTTTTCCTGCATCCTATAGGAATTAAGCACTTGCCCTCTAGAGGATTTACACCCCTTAATGACCAGGCCTCTTTTTGCTACTCGGCGCTGCACTAATTCAACTGATAATTGCGCGGTCATGCAATGCTGCACCCAAACTAAATTTATGTCCTTTTTTTCACACAAATAGAGCTCTCTTTCAGTGGTTATTTATCACCTTTTATGTTTCGCGCTATAAACAAAAAAAGACCAATCATTTTGAAGAAAAACAATGTTTTTTACTTTTGGCTATATAAAAAATATATAGAAAACAAAGTTAGTTATAAATTTAGGCCAAAATGTATTCTGCTACATGTTTGTGGTAAAAAAAAATCCCAATAAGTGTATATTGATTGCTTTGTGTGAAAGTTATAGCTAGAGATGAGCGAAGAAATGAAAAATTCGATTCGA